>JBBPBO010000004.1:36341489-36613338 GCA_037974295.1 Cicer cuneatum | reverse complement strand
AGGGACTTATTTTATGAAAAAATTCATTAAACATCATTTAAAATTATATATATATATATATATATATATATATATAGTCTCTATTATGATTCATTATATTGTGTGTAAATGCTTCTTTGATTGACATATAAAGTATGTCATAATTTATTATTTAGTAATTTGTAGATGCTAATAATAAAATAATGCTTTTGAAAAATAAAGCAATTTATATATAAAACATCGATCTTATTAATGATCGTGTAAAATTTATTAAATTTTTAGAATAAAAATTTATATATATATATACACGCACACACACACACATATATGGATATAGACTGTAGTTGGATGTATGATAGGAATTTTCCTAGAAGGAATGATCTTAAACAACGTTTTGTTAACAAGGTTGAAGAGTTTCTCAATTTTGCGAGAGTGTAGAAAATTGTCAAAGATGAAGGGGGATGAGATGTCTAGGTTGTTTATGTCGATGTAGACGGTTTAAGAGTGAAGATGAAATAATAGTGCATTTATATGAAGATGGATTTCTGCCTAACTATTGGATTTGGACTAATCATGGAAAAGAGTCTCCAACGGCGTCTAGTATTAGTATACGTGTCGAGAATAATATAGGTCCTTCAAGTAGTACTAACATGTTAAGTGTAGATTATTATAACTATCATCACTTTAAGGTGATGAATGATATGATTTCAAATGTTGTTGGGGTTAATTTGTCATTCAATGAAGATCAATATGACGATACTGATGGACTTCCAAATGAAGAAGCTCAGAGATTTTATGGTCTTTTGAAAGAGACAAATAAACTATTGTTTGAAGAATCTCCAAACTCAAAGTTATCAATGTGTGTTAGACTTTTAGGTCTAAAGTCTCAATTTCATGTTCCTGATTTAGCTTTAGATTTTATGGCTAAAATGATGCTAGATGCAATACCTGTTAGAGATGGTTTGCCGCAAAGTTATTACGATGCTAAACAGTTAGTGTCAAAGTTAGGATTGGGTGTCAAGAGGATTGATTGTTGTGTTAAAAGTTGCATGTTTTATTATGACAACGAATTTGGTATAATGATGCCAACTTAGTTGAATATAAGTTTTGTCAACAATCAAGGTATCGTCAAAGGAATAACTTTAGGGTTAGTAAGGGAAAATCAATTCCAAGAAAAACAATGTTTTATCTACGTATTTGATGAACATTGCAGAAAATGGGAGGATGCATGAGATGAAAAGTCATGATTGTCATGTATTTTTAGAATGTTTACTTTCTATTGCATTTAGTGCTTTACTACACATGTATTGAACCCACTTATTTACGTGAGTCAATATTTCAAGAATCTATGTTCTGCAACACTCATCAATGAAGATCTCATCAAGATGGAATATGACATTCCGATGACTCTATGTAAGTTGGAGAAAGTATTCCCTCCTAGGTTTTTTGATTCCATAGAGCATCTCTCGGTGCATCTTGCAAGTGAAGCTAAGCTTGGTGGACCAGTTTAGTACAGATGGATATATATATATATATATATATATATATATATATATATATATATATATATATCTGTGTGTGTGTGTGTGTGCGCGCGTGGATCATATTGTACATCTCATTTATATTATAGGTTCATGGGTTATTCAAAACGGTTGGTGAAAAATAAAGCTAGAGTTGAGGGCTCAATTTGTTCATCTTACCTACACTGTGAAACAACACACTTTTGTTCTCATTATTTCAACAATGAAACGTTGTCACCATTGAACGTAAGAAATGATATTGATAGTGTTATATGTCACCCACATGCTTTATCAGTTTTTTCTTGTCTGGTCATCATGCTGGGTAGGGATTTGCCAATTTTTGGCCAAGTGATAAAGTATTTAATGCCGCCCATGTTCACGTTTTGATTAACTGCACTGAAGTTAAACCATACACTAAGTACATTTTAAATCCCTCTTGATCTTTAATTAATATATTTAAATTGATATTGACCATATATAGTATTTTAATTTTAGTAAACAACATATATATGGTCATTGATCAGGGCATTTTTAACTACAGGACAATCTTTTGTTGATATACATTCAAATTTCCCATCATGGTTTCAACAACAAGTATATCTCGAAGAACTAATTTACGAAATTAACTATAGGTTTCTAGATTATGTGAAAAGAGTGGTGTTGTTTTATTGTAAGTGGTTTGATCCATCTAGCGAAGGAACTAAGATCAATTTAATATCCAACAATGTAGACATTCATTTGCCCAAAAGATATCCCCTGTTTGATTCATTTGCCATGGCCCACAATGTAAGACAAGTGTATTATGTTCCTTATCCATCAACAATCAAAAAGAAACAAGGTTGTTGTGCTGTAATCAAAACAAGACCAACGAGTGGAATCGAAGAAGATGAAGCAGATCATGATAAAGAAGTTCCATATCAAATGGATGAAATGTCAAATTTGGATCATGTGATTGGAAATGAGACTATTAAGTCAACTTTGTAATGAGTCAAACATTGGAGAAGAAGTTGATGAACAAGAAATAGAAGAATTAGAGAATGATGAAGGCGGTGATTTAATTCACTCATCAAATGAAGGCAACGACGACAATTAATTAATTACGTAAAACGTGTGTCTATATACATAATATTATATTGTAATGTGAAATATGAACTGCAATATATATATATATATATATATATTTCTTTATTTATGTATATTTCTTTATTAATATATGTGAATTGTACGAGAAATATCGGGAACGACTGGAATACGAAGAATATCCAAATGATTACATGGTAAAAAAAAAGTTGTTAAACCACATGTTGTTAATGACGACTGATACTAGTGGTGGAGCTATTCCCCTACATCCAGATGCTCCTATAGAGCCTTATACCATAGACGAAATAATGGAATCTAGATGTGTTGATTACTACAACAACATAGTCATTATTCCAGAAGGAGATGGGTATGTAAACTATTTTAAATTATGCCGGTTAATTATTTCATTATTGTTAATTATTGCATTTTACATTATCTTATTAATTAATTTTTATATTTAATTTGCATGTAAACTTTGAAGATATCTTCCTTTTAAATCATCTGCAAAGGCAATTGTTGAAGTCATACAAGAGAAATATAAAATATCATGGTTGTCTTGGGGTGAGATAAAAGAGGATAAAACACCACAACTTAGTGAAGTTGATCAATTTTTGCATTGTTTCAAAGTAATTGATTAGATTAATTTACTTAATTACTAATTATACATTTGCATGCTTAATTGAATTATTTTTTTAATTTAAACAAACACCAGACAAAATGTACTTGGCAAAACGAGCATAATGTTGCAATTTTGACTTCTTATCTCCAAGCGTCTATCATTTATGTTGGCGTACGCACGTAATATGGGCGAGGAAAAACGGCCAAATTGGATTGGTGAAAATGTTTTAGAGTGCTTTGTGGACGAAATGGAACACGAATGCTTACAAACAGAAAAGACAAAAAAGCGAAGATTAATAGAGCATTTAATAGGGGTACTAGTACTCACAAGGGAGGTTCCACGTGTGCTGGAGAAATTAAATATTATATGGTAATTACTATTAATATATATATTTATTAATTATATTCAATTAATTATTAGATTTCACCAATTAAACTTGACATTTATTATTTTAGGAAAAATAACTTGGAAGAGAGGTCACTCAAGCGGAGATACATCGCTATCCTCATGTTAATCCTGAAACAAATGAGTATATTGATGGATTATCACAAATGATGCAAGTAAATATATATTTAATTAGTATTTAAATTGATATATATTTCTTTAACTATATACATACTAATTATAATGAATTAGCTCTCTAAATTATTATATCTTAATTAAATATTTTAATTTTATTATTATTTTTTATACAGGAAAAACATCAACAAGTCATGAAAGAATAGGGTGATCAGCAAGTGTAAGACCCTTAATTTTAAATATTAATTTTGGAATTATTGTCAAGGGCATTTTGGGAATTTTTGTAAATATTTAATATATGTATGTTTTGAGTGAATATATATATATATATATATAAATATTTATTTTGAAGTATGAATTAAAATTATTGGGTGAAGAATTAAATTAATTTAATTTCAAGTAATTAAATTAATTGGACAATTAAGTAAGGATTAAGTGGCTAATTGCAAGATAATTAAAAAGCTAGAAAATCAGACAAGTGGCAAGTGAGGTGGCACTTTGAGAGCCTATAAATAGGAGTGAGAAGGATGGCAATTTCAGAACACTATTCCTTCCTCCATACTGCCCATATTGCATGTACCAACTCCATCACTCTCCCATTTTCTGTCTCTGTTTTCTGCTTTTTGCCTTTCCCGAACTGAAATTGTAGAGAGGGAAAACCTTCAAACACCATTAACTGAAATTCCAGCCATCAAACCTGAAAACCCCCAGTAGTAAAGTTAATCCCCACCCCAATACGAAGAGAAAGAACCCAGTTTTGCAGCAGCAAACTCAGGGAACCGCTTCACCGTTTTTGGGACGCAGAGAAGGGAACGCAGCAGGAATCAGAGGAAATAGCAAAGCACGCTACAAGGGTAAGGGCACCTTCCATCTTTTAGCTGCATTAGGGCCATAAAGTGTGCTGTTTCAGTTCTGTTTTCAAAAGAAAAACTGTTTTCGAAAAATGACATTTTGAAAGAAAATGCATTTTTGTTGATATGTGATTATCCTGATGGTTGTTGGCTTTTTTTCTGATAAAACATTGTTGTTTTACTTATGGGTGAAAGCTGGAAAATGTGTGCATGTTATTTTAATGATGATTAAAATGCATGTCTTAAAACTGTTTTGAAAATAGCATTAAAATGCAAAATGCATTCTGTTGGTGTTTGGTGTTATGTGATGTTGATTGTCATTCTGTTGTGTTTTGAGAAAACTAAAGACATGCATGTTTGCTCTGGTGTTTTGGGGAAAACTAAATGCATGCATGTTTGCTCTGGTGTTTGAGAACTCTGAGATGTTGCATGTTTGCTTCTGTTGAGTGTGAACACTGAAATGTTGCATGTTTGTTCTGATGAGTGAGAACACTGATATGTTGCGTGATGTTCTGATGACTGATCATCTGTCTCTGTTTGGATAAACTGGTGTTAATGGTTCTGGTTCTGTTTTATGTTGTGAGATTATGGTGATGAGAATGATGATTCTGATTCTGGTTGTTCTGGGTGATCTTGATGATATTGTTGATTTTGTTTCTGGTTGTTTTGTGTTGATTCTGGTGGTGTTGATGGTTTTTAAAGAAAAAGGGATTTTTAAATGAGGAAAGGTTTTCTTGAGAAAGTGCAGAACCTGTTTGATGTTGGCTGTTTGTTTTAAAAGAATCAATTTTGAAAGAGTTGAGTTTTCACTGGTTTCCGAAGGTGTATTCGACTACAGCATGTGTGTATTCGAATACAACCTTCTAGGTTTCTGTTTTACTTAAAGTTTCAAACCTGTATTCGAATACGAGACCCTGTATTCGAATACAGAGGAAAAAGTTTTGCTTCTGTACTCGCATCTGTATCCGACTACGACCATGTCGTATTCGAATACAGAAGTGAAATTTTAACACTGTGTTCGCATCTGTAGTCGACTACAGACATGCTGTAATCGAATACAGATTCAAGTTTTTCCAGAAACTCAATTTTTAGGTTCTGTATTCAAATACAAGGAAGCTGTATTCGAATACAGATTCGTGTTTTCCAGAAAAACAAGTTTTAATCACTGTCAAGTGAGTTTTGAAGTGTTGAGAATCTATGAGAAGGTTTAAATGATTTGAAAAGAAGTCTGTGAAATGGTTTTAAAGAGGAGAGAAAGATGTTTGAAAACCTTTAAGTGACATGGGAGGAAAGGCTGAATTTTTCAAAGGTTGAACTCCTGTATTCGACTACAGCCATGCTGTATTCGAATACAGAATGTTAAATTTCAATTCCTGCTTCTGTATTCGAATACAGGGAGTCTGTATTCGAATACAGATTCGTGTTTTCAGCAAATTTCCAGTTTTAAGAATGTTTTGAAGACCTTGAGTGTCTAGGAAATACTGGGAATGTTGTGGTGAGTTAAAGTGGAACTTTTGATGAGATTTTGAAGTAGTGGTGATGAAGTTTTAAAAACTTTACTGATGAAATGAAAGAGGTTGATTTATGCACTGAAATCTGCCTCTGTATTTGAATACAGAGGGCTGTATTCGAATACAGAGAGTGAATCTGCACTATTTTTGGCTCCTGTAGTCGAATACAGAAGAGCTGTATTCGAATACAGATTCGTAAATCCCAGAAAAATTCCAGTTTTAATTCTGTGTCTGAATTTTTGAGAGGTTGGGAAAACATTTCAAAGTGTGAATGATTAATTCACTGTTAATTCGTGATTGTGATGTTGTTATGTATGACTGTGCTGCAATATTTAAATATGATTGAGAGGCATGAAGTTCTGTTACGCATTCTGTTTCTAGAGAAGTGAAACATTGCATATTCATGCATTTGCATAGTCAAGTGGTACCCGCGATGGGCCACAGAGTAATGCGCAACCACGTGCTGATCTGTTGAGCGATTGCACGAGTGCTGGACTGTTGAGCGTCTGCACTAAGTACTGATCTGTTGAGCGATTGTACTTTGGTATACAAGTGCTGGACTGTTGAGCGTCTGTACCTTGAAATGCGCAACCCCGTGCTAATCTGTTGAGCGACTGCACGATGTGCTGGACTGTTGAGCGTCTGCACTGGTGCTGATCTGTTGAGCGATTGCACCCTGGTTATGAGGGCCATTGAGATGTGCTGGTCTGTCGAGCGACTGCACCTTGGTGATTCCAAGAAAATTATGCATGAGCATATATGCATTACATTGTGGGACTTGACCGTTGTGTCATGATTGTTTATATGATGAATGTTGGAAATTAATGCGTGTGAATGCTGTTCAAAATCTGAAATGTCTGAATTTATGTTTGTGTTTTATTGACGTGTTGGTTGTACTTACCGCATATTCATAATCATTAACTGTTGTTTTGAAAAGGCATGAAAGTCATAAATTTCCAAAGGAGTATTATTATTTTCCTCATCATCATAACTTATGCCATGATTAGATGTTGTTGTGCAATACATGCTATGTGAATATTTGTTATTTTCAGTTTGTGACCCCCTTGCAATTATATTGTGGACTTTGGGCTTTGCCCTCAGATGCCTCCCAAACCCGCGCCGCCCGTGGGAACCCGAACGACGGAAACGTCGTTGAATTTCCTTGACCGCTACTCGCGCACTGCTTGGGCTTTTGACCCCCTCTCAAGCAGAGCAACCTATACGGGGTGGCTAGAGCGGACTAGTAGGACGGATGGTGTTGAAGACTTCGTAGAGCGTACACACGCGAGCATAGAGTTTCCCGTGCCTTCTCGCCTGG
Organism: Cicer cuneatum; assembly: GCA_037974295.1. Taxonomy (NCBI): domain Eukaryota; kingdom Viridiplantae; phylum Streptophyta; class Magnoliopsida; order Fabales; family Fabaceae; genus Cicer; species Cicer cuneatum. The sequence goes on along the minus strand of JBBPBO010000004.1, from coordinate 36,605,941 downwards.
TGCTAGAGGCGCACGGAGTTTTTGACGACACGGAGGATTCTGCTGAGAAGGTGGAGGCGGAGGCCACTGTAGGAGTGGTGACTCCCAATCCTGAGCTTGGAAGAGAGATACATGAGTCTGATGCGGTGGAGGAGCATGAAGAGCTGAGACCAGTAGTTACCGAGATTCCGGGTCCATCTAGGATTTCCGATGACTGCTACGAGATTCCGGCACCGCCAAAGCGGCCACGAGTATGTATTGACTTGACTTCGGAGGAGACCGACCCTTCTATGTATGACGAGGAAGAGGAGGAGGTTACGTCGAAGCGAGCTGCAGATTCAGAGAGGACTTGTGTGGGATGCGGAGGGAATCCGTGCTACTGCAGCTTCAGCGCATGATCAGTTACACTTATTGTATTAGGTTTTGGGGTTGAAATTGTAATTTGTTTTATTTTGGAAATTTTGTACTATTTTCCGCTGAACCATGTACTCTGATATTTACTATTGATGTACCATGACAATGATATTTTGGGATGTATTAATGTTTAAAAGTTAAGTTCCAAGATAAGTACTTAGTGATAATCCTGATGAAGTATTTGGTTTACGCTCATCGATTAATCAATAACGTACTGTATTACGAAAAACTTTATTTTAATTCTTTTGAAATAAAATTGGGAAAAACTCATTTTAATTTTTAATTTAAAAAAAGAAAAAATGCACCCGCGCTGTGTTTTAAACTTGGGGTGTTACATCAAGGTACTCTTCCTCCTGCTCAGCGAGCTGGTCCAGTGCAGCGGAAACAATTAGACCGCAAGGTTTATGAACATTAGTTGTGGCAAGTACGAAGGGCGTGTGTTGGATGCTGGTAGTTTATCATCAACATTTGTAAACGGTCCAATAGGATATATTCAGACTGAGATGTCTTCTTCTTATGCTATTATAGATCGATCTCATCGCCCGTCGATAGACAATGTTGACCAATTAAAGGAACAATGGATGAGTGAGCAAGAAGAAAAGACACAATAGCTGCTACAAGCAGCAATTGATAAACAAAATGAAGAATGGAAACAAAAGTTTCAAGAGCAACAGTAGCAACAGTTTCATTAGCAACAATTTTCATTTCCTCTTGCGTTTCATCAGTAGTTTCCGCCTCACCAACAACAACAATATTCAAGGCCTCAGTACTTGCATCAATAACCATTGTTCCAGCAGCAGCAACAATACTCTCAACAGCAGCAACTGCCTCCAAATTTCCAGCAGCAACAATAGGAGCCTCCAAACTCCGCCTTCCAGCAACAACAACAGCCAATGTTTCAGCAACAACAATATTTTAATAATTATCAGTATGTCCCGTCATTTTCACAGTAGCTTCCTCAACCTCAAGCAGATCAAACTTCATACCGACCAACTATGCCAACAACTAGCTTGATCATACTAGATTTTAATCAACTTCAACCTGCTATGGCTCCATCGACTAGTGGTAGTGTACTTGAAGATGAAATGCAATTTCAAACCAAGTTGTCTCCAACACCAATTAATAATACTTTTGAGGGACTTTTGTCGTCGGGTAATATTCCATCAAATAATGATAGAAGGAGTGGAGCTAATGACCAGAGGAATTATTATGATGATTGATGTATTCTAATAATATTTGCTATTTTTATTTTTGGTTTGTATGAATATATTATACATTATTATTTAATTATGGTGTGTTTTATTTTTGGTTTGTATGACATAATTTATTAATTTTGGAATGTTTTATTTTTTTTTGTAGTAATAATTTAATTAATATTAAAATTATTTTTCAGGCCTAAGCCCTCACAAATGGGACAGTTTGTGGCGGCCTAAGTCCTCACAAACTGTTTTTTTAAATCTGTTTCATCCTTTGGGGCGGCCTAAGCCCTCACAAAATGGAGAACTTGTGGCGACCTTGGCTCCCATAAACTCTAGATTTTTTTATCAGCTTTATCATTTGTGGCGGCCTAAGCTCTCACAAATGGTAACCAAAATATCAACTTTTGTGGCCGTTTGGCCGCCACAAAATTTTGTGATTGAGTTATTTATGGTTGCCTTAAGCTGCCACAAATGTGTCTGTTGTGGCTGTTTTTCCCTTTTATGAGGGCTTTTGGTTCCCACAAAATACAACTTTTGTTGTAGTGTAACTTATATACAAAAATTAAGCAGAGTATTTGGCAAGTATCATGAATTATGCAATTCAGCAACATGTTTTTGTGCATCTAAATCCAATATATATCTCTTCAACATACAACAATCCTCATCATTATGTGATAAAACAGAAACACCAGACACACCCCTACCACTTATCATATAAAAGCATAGTACTCATTAACAACATACTGACAATACCATACAACACTTCTTTACCTAAACATGAGGCTAATACTCTATGAGCTATAATTCTTTCTATGTTTAATTTCAGAAGAAAAAAATCAATAAACAAAAAATTTAACAATCACAAATAGTTGGAACCACCGCAAATTACTAATAGCTAAAACAGTCATCGGTGTTCCCGCCGCAAAAAAACCAAATGGAGGCAGTTCTGCCCAACTGCCGCAGTATACCTGCCACCAGTAAACAAAATCTTGTAATGGATATCTTATCATTTGAAAATACGATACAACCTATAAAGTTACAAGATGTCAACATACTCAACAACTCTTTAAACAAATGTAACAACTCTGCTAGATAGCTCAATGAATCTTTTCTCAACGGATAAATTCTCATTGGTATATAAAAAATTTTATTCATTTGAACAAAGTTGGCAATTCCTGACGGTGCAAACACGAGAAGGGGGTTGAATAGTGTTTGCCAAAGTTGAATACTTTTTGCTGATTTAATGAAAGTTGATATAAATTACTTGGAGAAGAAGCAATTAGATTCAACAGCAGCGGATAATAAAAGCATAAGTATTTGGACACATAGATTTATCCTGGTTCACCATTAACTTGATTACATCCAGTCCCTTCATTCAGAAGGCTTTAATCCACAAATTCAAACACTTTGAATTACACAGCACCTGACCCTCCAAACCAGTCTTCCCAAATAGCCTGACAGCCCCAGACTTTTGAGGAACAACAACACCTTGACCCTACAAGCCAAGTTTTCTCCTACCAATCTAACAACTCCAGATTGAAGAAGGAAATTACACCACCTTGACCCTACAAGTCAAGTCTTCTCCTACCAATCTGACAATCCCAGATTGAAGAAGGAACTTACACCACTATCAGGTTAGATATAAAGGTTTGAACTTGAGTAGTTGCTTTTGGAAAGCTGATTACAACAATGACTCTCACACTCTAAGAAAAGAACACTTAGAAAATATTTCTTTTTCGCACAAGTGTTTCTCTCTTTGAACTCTAAGATGAATTTGAATTTTAAGCTTGCGTTCTTCTACTCTCTTCTGTTTTTCGATGATTTCTTCTTCAGCCTGGAGTATCTATTTATAATTGAGATTTGGGCTTTTACTTGGTCCAAGTTTTATTTCGAATTGTATTTTGTTCAGATTTTTTTTGTAAATTCTTCAACTTGATTATGTTCCTTTTGAAATTTGAACCAAATCTTCTTCTGATTTAAATTAAATCTCCTTCATATTTTGATCAGATCTTCTTCAAATTTCAATCAAGTTTTCTTCGAATTTGAATCAAATCTTCTACGAATCTTGACCATGTCTTCTTTCATACTCTGATGTTTGCCTCGAATGGTATCATCTGATAATGTCCTCTGATTCCTACCTTTGAAGGTATCCTCTGATTTTTTCCTCTGATGATATCCTCTGATATTTTTCTCTAATGATATCCTCTGGTTTTTGCCTCTGATGATATCCTCTAATGTTTGCCTCTAATGATATCCTCTGATTTTTGCCTCTGGTGGGATCCTCTCGTGATATCCTCTGGTGGCATCCTCTGGTGACATCCTCTAGTGCCATCCACTGGTGGCATCCTCTGGTGACATCCTCTGGTGCCATCCTCTAGTGGCATCCTCTGGTGGCATCCTCTGATGACATCCTCTGGTGACATCCTCCTGTGGCATCCTCTAGTGACATCCTCCGGTAGCATCTTCTGGTGACATCCTCTGGTGGCATCCTCTGGTGACATCCGCTAGTGGCATCCTCTGGTGACATCCTCTGGTGGTATACTTCTTCGAAGTCAAATATATTATTCTCATAAAATATTTTTGTTAACATCAAAACTTTAAGTGTAAAACCAACTTGGTTCCAACAATTTCATCCACACTGTTGATGATTGTTATTGTGTCCACAATGATGAGTGAAAAGATCTAAGACTATGTTCTTAACATTTTTATCAAATGACAAAGCCTTGAATAAGAGATAGGAAATTGAAATATCCTCTCAACTGAGAGTCATTACAAATTTTTGTACATCAATTACGTATAATTATAATTATTGCTTAATGAACTTGAAACTCAAATTGATACAGAATATAAATTGTAATATTCTCTCGATGAGAGTTAGAGTCATTCGACAAAATTTATCTAAATTCAGTAACAAATTTGTATGTTTGCAAATTAGCCTAGTAATAGCAACCTCCTTTGTGTTAAAGGAAATTCTAAAAAGATAAGTAAATACTTGGTTCCTCTACACACAGTTTCTTGAAGTTTTGAGAATACTAGAAGGTCTCTAGTTAAAATTCCTAGGGTAACATTGCCGATAACAGTAATGGTCGGGATGTTACACCTAGAAAGGTAGAATAAACAATACTTGTATTGCATGGAAATGGAAGATAAAGAATACTTAACTCAAGAGATGAGTGAAACCAAAAGTCTTGATGAAGTTAGAGACTATACTTCTAGTTTCCTCTAGATGCATTACAATACAGAGTGTTTAGAGAGGCTTGATAATACTCAATGTCTGAGATGCATGAAAATAATATTTAGCTTGGATAAGCTTTGAGAATACTCAAAGACCGAAGAGACTGAGCTAAGAATACTTTAGTGGATTAAGTCTTTTCTTACTATACTATGGGAAAGTATCTTTGTAAGGGGAGAATTAGATGTAGCAACAATTGTTGTGAATTAATATAAAAACTACTCTGCAAGGTTGCCAAACTCAAGATTTCACCTAAACTTGTTTGGCTTATTGAACTCGAATCGTAAACTCGTATGAGTTTACCTCTTATTAAAATATAATTAAAAATAATATACACATGACATATATACTTATATGGTATCGTAAATACATAAATTTCAACTCTATTATAAAGCAAAAAAATATTAAATCACCATAGTAAAATATCATACTTATAAACATGTATCAAATTACTTGAATTATCCCACCAAATCATAAAAACATAGGTTCTTAAACTTCAAACATTCAAAAAACAAGAGCTAATTTCTTTAAAAGTTGGATCCTTCTATAACATCATCTCCATCTGGGTCTCCATCTTCATGAAATTCTTCTCTAGATGATAAAAGATCTTCAATATTATGACCAATATCAAAATTAACAACAATATCCAAAGGTTGAGGATTGCTGAACCAACAAATCTTATAAAAAAACAAAACAAAAACAAAAAAGAAGAGGACCAAATGACATAACAAATCTGAAAATTTTATTTGAAGAAATTGTATCTTAATTATTAACAATATGTATATTGAATGGCAGATATGGTATAAATAGAGGATCAAATGGCGTAGCAAAATTAGTAAATTACTAAAAGATAGAATTCTAAACAAATTAAAAGTCTATCAATAAATATGTTGGTAATATAACCCAAGCACAGCTAAACCACTGCCAAGAACCAAAGTGTTGTCCATGCTGCCGTAGCCGTGTAGTGCTGGTCTCGTCGCCGACATTCTCTCTCTTTCGCGTCTTCATCGATTTCTCTAGAGCCAGTTGTATGTCTCAGTCAAAGAAGAAGGAAAGACTATTTTGTGGGAAAAGTGTTTTGTTGATTTGAAAAACGTGTAGAGAAAGATTGGGGAAATGGACTTCTTTTGTTAATGGGCCAGAAGTTTAAAGGACTTCTTTTGTTAACGTGCGATTTCATCCTATTTTAGCGATTTCATTCCAAGTTAACCAAAGTAAAATCGTTCCAATCATCTATATTACACAAAAACGAGTCCACAAGCGTTTTATTACGAAATAGACATCTGGTATCATAAACTTGTACGATATTACAAGTTATCACGCGTTATTGACGATATTTTTCTTCTTCCTTATCTCTTTATTTTTGTGTTTGAATTCTTTGTCTCATCTTTTATCTTGCTTTAAGTGTTTGTTTTTAATTGAAGATAAGCTTTTGATAAATAATTTATTTTAGGATTAAATATGTTTTTAGTCCCTATCAAATTTCAACCTTTCAATTTTTGTCTTTGTAAAATAAATATAATTTTTAGTTCATATAAAATTATTATACATGCAGTTTTAGTCTTTACCATTAAGGCAACATATATTTTTTAATGAAATTTTTCATGCATATTTATGACATTATGAAAGTGCATCTACAAAAAATGAGCCCAATATTCAATTTCTATGTCTATATTTTAATTTTTCTTATCTTGATATTTTTACATTTAAAAATTTTATATTTAATTCATCTAAAGTTAAAAAATTCTAAATTTTTGTAGAGGATCTTTTTTTAATGTTCTAAATATGAGTGCAAAAAATTATTTAAAATTTTTAAAGTTAAAGGACAATTAAACATATTTTGTTTCAGCAAGAACTAAAAGTAATATCTGAATAATTTTTTACAGTTTAAAAAATATATTTTTATTTATAGGGACTAATATTAGAAAGTCTAAATTTTATAAAGACAAAATATATTTAACATTTTTAATTTAACCACGAAGATTTTAAAATTATCAACACAATTCAAATTCCATTTTTTATTTTCCGATACCTTCAGAAAGTGAATTAGAAGACTCACCCATAAATTTGTGACTTAGAATGCGGTGGTTATGTTTAAATATTTCTTTATTCATTTGAAGGAAGATTATTGAATGATCATCTCCAAAGACAATTTTTTTATAACCCCCTCTTTTATGAGACTGATCACCTCAGCTTTATCCATAGATTTGTGGTTTCTTTCCTTACTCACTCTCTTTATTATATTCATACCATATGCACCCCCTCTTTTAGCAGAGGCTCTGATACCATTCTGGCCGGGAGCCTCCCATATCATGGGATTAGCCTTAATTGAATCATCAATGCCAGACAACAAAGAGCCAACCACAGGCATAAAAGTCTCAAGCAACAGATTATCAATCAAAACTAACGTCCCATAATAGGGAGGACCGTAGCATAGATTGGTGGTCATATGTTTTCTGATACACAAGATCCTCATTTCAGAGGCAAGTGTAGAGCATACTGGCATCTCTATGGAGGAACTTATGATATGAGCATAATAACTTAGAGCTTTCAGAAAGAAGAGAGAAATTTAGAAGAACATGTTTTCTTAAAACTCACTGAGGTTTTTATTTCGATTCCGTTCTGATTTACAACATAAACCTCTTCTCCTTTTATAGCCAAGGAGGAAAACTAAAAGACAAATACAGAACTATTTACAATCATGACACCTTTTGACTAAGTGGTAGCCATTATGACGCTTTTTGACTAAGTGGTAGCCATTATGACGCTTTTTGACTAAGTGGTAGCCATTATGACGCCTTTTGACTAAGTGGTAGCCATTATGACGCCTTTTGACTAAGTGGTCATCATTATGAAGCCTTTTGACTAAGTGGTCACATCATACTTTACACCTCATAATAAAGACAAAATTACAACTGTACATATGAAAGGCACGCTTAGTGACTTATTGGTCCCACAATTATCAGTCTTTAATAATCGGCTCGTGACTTGGAGACATGTTCAGATCAGACATATATTCTTCTGAATAATGTTGCCAGGTGTCTCCTATTAGGTTTTCTTCAAAATTCATCTTAGTGAATTGTCGTTCAATATTCATCTGAAAATTTTGTTCTTGTTGAGAGGCCTTTCTGGAGCTTTCTCCAAATTCCTGTGAATTGACTGGTTGGAATTGTGGTGGAAGATTCCCATGACTTATGCATGTAGTATCTATTTGAGTGTTTCCTCTGTCATTGAGATTAATAAAACTGATATAATCCATTAAATCTTTGGTAACTTTTAAGCTTGGAGGATAATCATCAATAGTTTTCCATAAGTCAGCATAATTTTTGCAAATGAGGATTTTAGTCATGGGATCTATCTGATATGGCTTATGCACAATGAAAACTGTCTTGAGTTTGCTAATAGCTTCTGGTGCCATTTTTCTTTCTTTTACCTTTTTTAAGACTGGTTCAATCTGATTTCTCCACCATTCTAGAGGAGAATACCATTCGAGTGCAGTCCAAATTAATGACTTATGATTTTTAAGGTCCATCAGGTGTTGACACATTGCTTCAGTTGGGACAAAGATATGCATAACATATAAAATGGTGGCACACCAAATATACAAAGATGATCTTCAGTAAACTTTGCATTTGGATTTAACATAAATGATAAATAAAAAGGTGTATCTGGGAGGAAAGGTGAATGTTCCGGAAATCTTTTTTCCTTTTTTATGATTTTTGCCATAAAATAAAAAAGGTTGTTTCGGGCATATTCTTTAAGTTGGGACAGTGAGCAAGAAGAATTTACTCCAGGAGGAAAGGTTTTTATAGAGGCATGGACTGGTAGTGGCTTTACCATGAGGATTAAAGGAAATGTGTGGGTGTTGGTAATAATATGGACAGGTTTCATTGGCTTGGAAAGTAAATCAGGGATTAAGTTTTGATTTCCTTTGATATGTTTTACAGTGAAATCATACCTAGAAAACCAGTCTTTGAGACGAAGAGTTTGAGGATCTGGTGGCATTTTATTCTTGAATTCGAGAATCCTTGGAAAAGAAGATTTATCCATCTGAACTTCAAAATGATAACCCCTTAGATGAAAGTCAAACTTTTGAATCCCCAACTTGACAGCCAGTGCTTCCTTATAAGTGGTATGATAATGTTTTTCCGCTTCTTTGAACTGTCCACTAGCATGGCCACAATAGTGTTTTACCCCATTGATTTCCGCTATTAAGACTGCTCCCCAATAGTGATCACTGGCATCAGTCTGTGAAATTCATTTTCCATCTCCTGGAATTTTTAAGGCAGGTGGAGTTTGAGCAATCTTTTTCAAGATTTTGACTGCCTCAGTTTGTTTTGTTCCCCATGGTGGAGGATTCTTCCTGAGTAACTGTGCCAATGGACTTGTATATTTGGCAAGCTTGGGTATGAAATCTCTGATATAATTAATTATACCAAGAAATTGTTGTATTTGTTTAACTGTGAGGTTTTCATCTAGAAAATTCAATAACTCTTGAGCAATATGAGGTTGAGGTTGATATTTTCGTTGGGAGAAGTGCATTCCCAAAAAATCAATCTCAGTTTGGGCTAATTGGCTCTTCTTCTCTGAAAGCATCATTCCATACTTTTGGGCTAATTGAAAAAATTGGTCCAATATTTGTTTGTGAGTTTTTTCATCTTTTGAGAATAATAGTACATCATCGATATAGATGAGAATACTATTTAAAATGGGCTCAAAAATTCTAGTCATGACCTTTTGGAATAGTGATGGAGCCACCTTAAGCCCAAATGGTAATACTGTCCATTGATATTGTGCATTAGGAATATAGAATGCCGTTTTATAACGGTCTTTAGGATCAACCCCTAGTTGCCAAAACCCCGATTTCATGTCAAAATTGGAATAGATCTGAGCATCCTTGATGAAAACATTTAATGATGAGGCTTTTGGAATGGGAAATTTATCATCCTTGAGAAAATGATTAAGAGGCTTATAATCAATTACTAACCTCTTTTTCCCCCTGATTTTCAGATCTTTTTTCAACATAAAATGCTTGACAAGCCCACTCAGACTTAGTAGGTTCTATCAATCCTTGTTTGAGTAACTGATTGCACTCTTCTCTGGCTAATGCAAAATATGATGGACTCATTCATGGATGAGTAGCCTTAGTTGGGTTGATGTCCTCGTTGAGTTTAAATGGAAGTTGGACATAGAATTCTTCATTCTTCCACAGGGGTTTTGGATGAGAAAAATTCTCGTGACTATCTGCACAAAGTTTGAGCAAATTAGTCTTAATTCTTTCATATCCAACAGGAACCTTTGCGAGAGAATACAACTTTAACATTTCAGAATATGGTTTAAATTCTCTCTTGAATATAATTCCTCTTAGAAGAATTTGGAGTCTCTCTGCAGCTGATTACACATCCATTCCTACAACGATGTCCTTGTTTGGGAGATTGCTGCCAATAACCTTAGTCCAGATTATGCATTCAGGGAAGAATCTGATTCCTATTTTTTCTTTTGTCATCAGGTATGTCTTGAAAACTTTTCCATCTGCTGCCACAAAATATGCAGCATGTTTTACCCATGCGTTGGTGGGAAGAATGCTTGGATTCATCATTGTTATTTGGGCACCAGTGTCCATATAAGCTATGGCTTTCTTAGGATGAGAAAACTTTGACGCGAGGACCTGAACTTCAACGCAAGGGAGAGGAGGAGTAGGCAGAGTACTTCCTATTTCTTTGAAGGAATAAATAGGGAAGTATTCATCATCTCCTGACTCAGTAAGGGATCCTTCCTCAGTTGAGGAGTCTTGTAGTGCAAAAATTGATTCTTCATCAGCAGCACTTTGTTCCGAGTACAGAGATTCTAGATCACCTTCTCGAGGTTGGAGAGAGTTAATCAACTTTGCCGCTTTGTTGGCTTTATTGGGACAATTTTTTGAAAAATGTCCTTTTTCACCACAAACAAAGCATCTCTGGCCTTTTCTTTTTCCTCTAAATTTTTTCCTTTTAAAAAACTTCAAGTTATTTCCTTTCTTCGTTCTGTTAATGGTTCTTGAAGGTCTGATGTACTTTTGCTGATGTTTCTTCTTTTTTGAACAGGTGCATTTATTACTTTTACATTTTATTTCCAGGTAAGGTTTTTGGCATGCCTTTGTGAACTTGGATTTCTGCTCAACGATCTCTAAGAAATGTTGATGCAATCTGCACAATTTTTCAAGTGCCTCCAAAGTTATCTGATGAATTTGACCAAGACTCATGGTTTGGACATCCTTTTGTGCCGTTGCTATCATCCTGTGGATTTCAGGCTGGAGTTCTTGTGGTAGTGAGGACACATAGGTACTTTTGAGACTAGGGTCGTTGAACCCGTTGAGAACATAGTACCTCTGTGACATTCTCTGAAAATGTTTTTCAAGGTCTTTTACTTTGAGTGAACAACATTTCATTTCAAAGAATTCTTGCCTGCTCTTTCTATCAAATATTTCCATCTCACCAATGAATTCATTGTGAAGAACACCAAGGACAGCAGCAGTATTTTCTAATCTGTGGAATTCATCCTGCTTGAATGTACCAAGATTATGATACCATTCTTTTAATGTTCCTGTCATTCTGCAGCAAAATTCTTCAATGATTTTGTAAGGATCCACGCCTGTCTTCATCAGGTGTGTATCAAGCCATGCACTAAATTCAAGGAGTGTTTTCCTCCAACGATTAGGAGGTATATCATCAAGTGTGAACCAGGGACCACTATTTATCTTAGTTTTTTCAGCAGCTGGAGTTTCTTCAAATGACTCTTCATAAAATGACCCTTCTTTTTTTACATTCACCATAAAATGTCTAGAAATATTCATGTGATTTTTTCCAGATTCTGAATCTGATGAGGAAGATCCTCAGACATCAGTGGTGGATGTATTTTGAGAGGAATAGTTTCCCGATGAGGAATCTTCATTACTTTCTGTGGAAGATTCTGCAGAGGAGCAATTTCTTTGAGAATACTCCCTATTTTCTGTGATAGCCATGACTTGGAAACTCTTGTCCGGAACTTCTTCTTTTTGGGATATTGGAGGAGGTGACTCAAGAACGGCTTGGGAATCAGAGGATGATACACTCATACATGCAGTCTTTCCTTTTGATTTATGTGTTGAAGAAGTAGTTCTGAAGGATTTCGGTCTATAAGCAGAAGGTATATATTTGGCATAGTCTAGAGGTGACGAGGCATGTGAGGAATAAAAAGGAGAGGGTTTTTTGGGTTGCGTAAAATATGTAGGAAAGGTTGGAGGATTAAAAAAGGAATCTTCAGCAGGTTTAGGTTTTTGTTCCTTGGAAGCTTTTAAGAAATCATCAATTTCTTTCACTTGGCCTTGCAGTCTTCTGATTTCTCTTTCCTTATGATCAAAATCTTTGCCAAAAGCTCTTTCTTCTAGCATATTTCTCAAGTCTCGGTCTAATTGTGACACTTGAGCCTTGAGATTTTTATAATGCTTTTGCATCTTTTGGGACAAGACCTTGAGATTTTCATCTGTCTCATCCATCCTTTCTGTGATCTTGTCCATTCTTTTGTCAAGATTTTGGAGAATATCGTTTTGAGCAACCATATTCTCAGATTGCCAATTTAAAACTTCCTCGGCTTGGGTTAAAGGTTTATGTTTTCCATCGGGCTGGACTTCATTTGGTTGTATGAATGGTTTAGATGATCTGTTTGTGATGGGGTCTAATTTTCGTTCTAAAACTGGGAAATGTTGGTCATATTGTGAAGTTGAAGTTGAGAACATAAAACATGGAATTGGTTCTGTATTTTTTGGAAGGTATACTAGCTTACAATAGTCAGTGGGAGACCACGTAACGAGATCAGGATCATTAGGTGGTAAAAGGTTTTCTTTTATGAGGATCATAAGGGCTTCTTCGTAGAATGGAAGAGGATGAGCCTTTTCATGGATTCCTACCCATGGACCATTATCAGGATCAGATCTCCTTTGTGGTGGAAGAGATGGTTTACATGATCCTTTTTTCTTTCTTTTAGGGATGATGATATCTCTGTTGATATCCTCATCATGCATCCATCAATCACATTCAGGGTCACACATGTTGGGATCTACGTCCCAGATAAAATGTCCATCTATTTTGTCAGTATAGATGGGTTCTCCTTTTGCTGTGACAGCATGAATTCGAAACCAATCTTCTTTGAGGATTGGCAGGATCATCATGGTTTGAAAGATAGGAGTTGAACTTGGTCCTTCTTCTGGCTTCTTGAAGATTATTTTGACTGACCTATCAACAGATCTCCTGAAGGTGGCTTCTAGAGACTGTATCGGTCTTCTGTCCTGATGGAATTTCTCATAGTTAGTTATCCATTCTAGAGGAATCAATTGGGTTAACTCTTCTCTTGAGATCCTTCTTGGGATCTGGACAATCGAGGGTTTGTCTTCTTCTCTGTTGGTAACAACCAACAATGAATCAGAAGAGCACCCCGAGAGGGGTAAATCTATTGAGTGATTCTGGAGGCGATAAATTATTTTGTGGTGCAAGGTAGCAGACAAGGCTTCTGGAACTTGGTCAGATCCAGTGATTTGTACTTGGACTTTTAATCTTGTGGAGAGAGTGCTATCGTTGAGGCTTACGTTGTATTTTAGGAAGACGGTAAGCACTACACTTCCAGCATGGAGTGAAGTCAGTACGGTCCCGATTACAGCGTTCTCATAATGAAGATAGCTTGAGTCAAGGAGAGCTATCTTGCAGAACATAGGCTGATTTTTCCTTCCATGAAGAGAAAGGATTAACCTCACAGCTCCAAAGTGTAAAGCTGTGTATCCTTCATATTTCCAATGATTTATGAGACTCTGGGGAATCTCTAAATCAACATACTGCTCTTGGTTTGTTGCTTTAAGGCTGCACTGGTCAAGTCTAGATGACTGTACATATTCTTTCATGTGAGGCCGATTTGTCGAAATTAAGTTTCTGATTGATCTAGTTAATGATCTTTGTCTTTCGAAGATGTTGTAAGGGCTTAAGAGGGGAGGTACAGTTTCAATAATTTGGGCATCATCTGGAACATATGAATATTCTACAAGGTTTTCTATTTTATGTGAATCAGTCTTTTTACATGATATGGGAAGGGATAAAGCTGAGGTGAGAGTGATGGGTTGAGATGATGTTGAGTCTGGTGTATCCATAGATTTGTGGTTTCTTTCCTTACTCACTCTCTTTATTATATTCATACTCTCTTTTTGACGTTTCGCGGCACTGCCCAAATTGTGCAAGACAGACTATCAACCACGAAGTCCTCAGGATAAAACAGCCCAAATACTCTATATCGGAGTTTCACTACACCATGAAAAACTGTTCTAGAATTACACCCTCAATATGGTACTAAGATCACTCGGGAAAAAAAAGGAGTAGTAAGAATAAAGAGGGAGAAGGAGAGAAAAGCCTCAGAGAATGGAGAGCTTTTGGTGTGATTTCCAAATGAGCAAACCTTCTATTTATAGGGGAGATCTGCAACTAGATCTGATAAAATTCGGGATCCATCAGATCAGAACCACACAAAAAATGTGCCATAATTTTCTAGGTTAATTTGACTCCGAATTTTCTAGGGTTTTGACCAGGTGTGCGTCCACAAAACAAATGAAAAAATAGGTAGGGTTTTGACCATAAACCGAAGTGCGCGAAATAAGGGGAAGGAATTGACCGGATCAGATATTTGGTGTTGACTCAGTGGAGGGTAGACACGTGCCCAATCGTGTCAATTAAATAAAACGCAAGCATTCCTTTTTTAGATAAATAAATAAATAATTTTTTAATTTTCTTGGTACTAAAAAAATAATTCACCACCCAAGCCTATGCCAGGCTGGACAAGGCGGCGCGCGCGTGTGTGGTGATTTATTTTGCATGCGTTCTCGCTCCTTCACAAAATTGGATACCCCTTGGGGCATACTCCAAGTTCCATACCTCCACCTTACAAACACTACTAGAATGTGTAACCCTTCTATGTGGGACTTCCTTATTTTTTTCAATTCACATACTAGCTCACTTATCATCATTTCCAACAATCCCCCACTTGAATTTAAAAAGAAGGTTATGAAATAGCGTCAAACGCTTTCATAAGATTGTGCCTACACAAATGTGTTTCTTGACTTGAACCTTTGCATAACAAGTAAGATTCAGATTTAACAAGAGTGACTTGTAGTCTTGAACTCTATCTTTGACATCAAACCCACACACAACCTTTTCATTGGGTGTATTCTAAAAAGCTTGTGCATTTTTGCATCGAAATTCCATAGGAAGCGACCCCACATCCTCATTCACATAGGTGAGTCTATCAAAAGTACTCCTATAGTTAGGTACTCCCTCCACATAGAGTATAGATCTAATTAAGAGTTTCTATTATCTCAGCCTTTCATCGCTTCAGGAGTCATGTTTTTGTCAGATATAATAACATGTTCATCTCATATCACTATGACTTGTTATTACCCATTGAACCTAATTCTTGGGATCTCTAGTCTTTTAGGTCGGGTTACCATCATGAGTGACTCAATGATCTATAGGCAATAGTCCCATCCTTTTGGATGTATTTATGACTTTCTCTACAGCCAATCCTTTTGTCAAAGGATCTGCTAAATTATCATCAATGCGTACATGATCCACTATAACAACTCCTTTAGTAAGTAATTCTCTAACTATGTTGTGCTTACGACGTATTTGCCGTCTCTTACCGTTGTAATAGCGATTCTCAATTTTTTCAATAGCCACGGTACTATCGTAGTGGATCAACACAGCTGGCATAGGTTTTTCCCATAAAGGAATCTCAACTAGCAAGCATCTCAACCAGCTCGCTTCTTCACTAGTAGTAGCTAATGCTATTATTTCAGACTACATAATGGACTGAGCAATTATCGTCTGTTTCCTCGATTTCCAAGATATAGCCCTGCCGGGTATATTAAAAATATAACCACTGGTTGCTTTGGAGTCATCTGATAAGGTGTTCCAATCAACATCACTGTATCCTTCAAGGACGGCAGGAAATATTTGATAATGTAATCCTAGACTCATGGTCCTTCTTAGGTATCTCATGACTCTTTTGATAGCATACCAATGCTCCATACTAGGTCTACTGGTAAACCTGCACAATAGTCCCACGACGTACACAAAGTCGGATCTAGAATAATCAGTGGCATACCTGAGGCTACCAATGATGCTAGCATATTCAGTTTGTTTAACACCTTCACCAGTGTTCTTAAAAAGTTTCATACTTGGATCATATGATGTGCAAGCAGGTTTACAGTCAAAGTATTTATATTTCTTTAGGATCTTTTCAATGTAATGAGACTGATCCAAAGAAATTCCCTTTTCTGACCTAGTAATCTTGATTCCTAATATTACATCAACTTCTCCAAGGTCTTTCATATCAAAAATGTTACTCAACAATGTTTTCACATTATTTACAGCATGAATGTTTGAACCAAATATGAGTAAGTCGTCTACATAGAGACATATAATAGTGCAAATGCCATTTTCAAATTTGTAATAAATACATTTGTCACTTTCGTTCACTTTAAACTCATCCGATATAATCAAATTGTCAAACTTTTCATGCTATTGCTTAGGAGCTTGTTTAAGACCATACAAAGATTTATCTAACTTACAGACCTTGTTTTCTTGTCCATGAATTACAAACCTTTTAGGTTGTTTCATATAGATTTCTTCTTCCAGATTACCATTTAAAAAGGTTGTTTTAACATCCATTCGGTGTATCACCAAGTTATGAATTGCTACTAGAGAAATGAGTACCCTAATGGATGTTATTCTAGTGACTGGAGAAAAAGTGTCAAAGAAATCTATATTTTATCTTTGCCTAAAACCTTTGGCTACCTGGCATGCCTTGTATTTATCGATAGTTCCATCGGGTTTTAGTTTCTTTTTCAAAATCCATTTACAACCTATTGGTTTGCAACCATGAGGCAAGTCTACTATATGCCAGATCTTGTTAGATTCTAGAGAAACCATTTCATCATTTATAGCTTCTTGCCAAAGATCTGCATCCAATGATGACAAGGCTTATTTGAGATTTGCAGGATCCTCTTCTAAATTATAGGCCATATATTCTGGTCCATAATCTTTAGCAACTCAGATTCTCTTACTTCTTCGAGTTTTCAATTCACCTTGTTTATTGCTTTTAGTGCTTCTTGTCACGGGAGTATGACTTGGTTCGCTGCCCCTACTATTTCTCGATTTGAAAAGGAATTTTTTTTCATAGAAGTCAACATCATTTGACTCTATGATCACTTTCGCATTTAGGTCATAAAACCTATACACTTTACTGTTTACTGCATACCCAATGAATACACATTCATATGTTACTAGCGAGTTTAATTCGCTTAGAATCAAGGATTCTGACATAAGCCAAACAGCCCATGTTCGAAGATAAGACAAATTTGGTTGTCTTTTCTTTATTATCTCATAAGGAGATGTTTTCCTTTTAGATTTTGGAACTCTATTCAAAACATAGCAAACAGTCACAATAATTTTTCCCCACCAATGAGATGCAGCACCAGAGTTAAGCATAATAGCAACAACTAGTTCAGTCAGAGTTCTATTCTTTCTTTCAGTTTTACCATTCATTTCAGGTGAATAAGGTGTTGTGGTTTCATGTATAATTCCTTGAGTTTTATAAAATTCATTAAATAAACTAGAATCATATTATGTCCCTCTATCACTACGAAACCTCTTAATCTTTTTACTAAATTCATTTTCAATTTCTGTTAAAAAGATCTTAAACATGTCAAGCACTTCACTTTTATTTTTCATCAGATATACAAAAGTATAGTCATACCAATCGTCAATAAAAGTAATAAAATAATTTTTTCCATTTCTTATTAGTGTCCCGTCAAGTTCACATATATCAGGGTGTATTAAATCTAAAGGTTCATATTCTCTCATTACGGATTTATGTGAACTCTTAGTTATTTTAACTTGACTGCAAAAATCACATTTTTCAAAATCATTTAATGATAACTTTGGAATTAAGCCTAAGTTACTTAAGTTTGAAATCACACGTTTGTTCACATGACAAAGTCTAGCATGCCAAATATTAAAATCACACAACATGTAAGCCGAAGGAAATATTTTATTGATTTCAACATTCAATTTAAACATGCCATCAGTAGCGTACCATTTCCCAACAAAAATATCATTTTTAGAAATGGTGTACAAATATGCCCCTATAGCCTGATTAAACCCAACCTTATGAAGAAGATAACAAGAAACTAAACTCTACCTTATTTCTGGAGTGTGCATGACATCCTTCAGAATTAAGGTCTTTCCAGAGGTGAATATTAATTCTACATCTCCTATACCAGCAACATTTGTGGTGTGGGAATCTCTTAAGATCACTTTCTTATCTTCAGTAGTAGTGTATGTTTTGAACATAGCACGGTCATAACAGACATGGCGTGAGGCGCTAGTTTCTATCCACCATCCATCAGATCCACCAACAATGTTGATTTCAGTTATCATAGCAATGAATTGCTCTTATGTCAAGTTAGCATGTTGAACAGGGTTTGACTTGTTCCTACACTTGCCTACCATATGCCCTTCTTTCCCACAATTATAGCAGATAAAGGGTGCATTTCTAGGAGGTGGTTGCTGAAGGTGCAAACACGAGAAGGGGGGTTGAATTGTGTTTGACTAACTTGAATACTTTTTCTGTTTTTGCAGTTTTAAAACAAAACTTGATGTATGAATAAAACAGAGTTAGCAGCGGATATAAAGTAAAAATAAAAACACAGAATTTTATACTGGTTCACCGTTAACGAGGCTACGTCCAGTCCCTTCACCTTGAAGGATTTCACTAATTCAAAACCTTGAATTACAACAGTTCCACTGATTCTCCAAGTCAGTCTTCTCAAACAGTCTAACAATCATAGACTCTTGAGGAATACAGCACCTTGACTTCTTAAGTCAAGTCTTCTCCTACCAATCTGACAACCCCAGATTGTAGAAGGAATTACAATGTCTTGAATCTAATTGCCAAGTAATTTGCTACCCCTTCTGACTCCTTCAGATTATAGACTCTACTTCAACAACTTAGATCTAACACAAGGGAAAGAAAATAACACGAGTCCTTGCTTCTGGGAAGCTGGAACTCACAGTTAACCTCATTGAAAACTTGAGTGTTTGCTTTTGCAAGTGTATGACTCTTTTGTGATTTTCGATGCTAAGTATTCTGCCTTGAGCCTCCTTTTATAGATGCAGATTAGGGTCTCTTCCAAGCTTAATTTCGAACTGTATCTTGCTGGATTCTCTTGCAAAAATATCTTGACCAATTGGGCTTCACTTAAATAAAAAACATATCGTTTTAAGCTTCAGATTTACTTTCAAAAATAACTGGCCAATCTTGTCTTTAATTAATTCTCGAACAAATCTTTCTTCCTACCAATAGCTTCTGAACTCCCATACAACTTCAACTTAATTTTGAATCAAATCCTTTTAATACTTTGATCAAATTTAATTAAATCTCCACCGTTAATCATCATGATTAAATCTGGACCGTTTGATCTTCTGCGCTAGTCCACATCTGGACCATACTAAGTGGTCTGCTGTGATCCTCTGATTTCGGCCAACCCTGGATCACATTTTCTGATCTTCTGATCTCGGCCAACCTGGACTTGCAAACTGATCTGTTGTGATCCTCTGATCTCGGCCAATGCTGGACCACACTTTCTAACCTTCTGATTTCGGCCAACACTGGGCCATGGTCTGATCTTCTGATCTCGGCCAACACTGGGCCATCTACTTAAATCTTGACCATTGATATGAACCTTTTCCCTCTGATCTGGACCAATTCTGAACTGGGTCTGGATTGAACTGAAATTAAATCTGAACAAATAATATTTCAGTCTGGACATTTTACCTTCTGATTTGGATCAGGTCTGGATCAAATCTGGACATCATTTCTTTTGGTCTGGACTTAGTTTCATACCCTGAACCATGCTATCTTCTGGTCTGGGTCAAATCTGCATTGAATCTCTTGTTCTAGACCCATTAATTTATCCTCTGATTAAGTCTGGATCAACTCTGGGCTGTTTTATCATTTCACTTCCAGGCCATCTTCTAGTTATAATAACTTCTGGTCTAAGTCTGACTAATGATTCCTTCTGGTCTGGATCAAGTCTCCCTCTGGCAGGTTTCCTTCTGGTCTGGTCCAGGTCTCCTTATATCTTTGCTTCCTTTTGATTTGTGCCAGCAAATATATCCTCTGGTAATTTCAGGATGCATCCTCTGGTACCTTCTGGATGCATTATCTGGTGTCTAAATCTTCTGCCTCTGGAAATTTCACCTTCTTGTGGCATTTAATGTAATAATTCAAGGTACAAAATAAGATTACATGGAGTGCTTTTGTAAACATCAAAAGTAGTGTTGAAGTACTTGTAAACACCAACATGGTTCCAACAATCTCCCCCTTTTTGATGATGACAAAACCTTAACTTATTTTGCTAGCTTATGACTCGAAGTACTTGAAATACTCCCCCTCAGACCAATCTCTCCCTCTAAGTCTGATACTGACTTTTTCTTCTCCTTTTCAACTCCTTCTTGATCACTCTTTCTTTTCTTCTATTCTCCTCTCCTTTTCAACTCCTTCTCTGTTCATCTTTTTCTGATTTATTTTTCTCCCTCCTGTTTCTTCTCCTTTTCAACTCCTTCTCTTATCACTCTTTCTTTTTCTCTCTTTATTTTTCCCTGTTTCTTCTCCGTTTCAACTTCTTCTCTTTTCATCTCTTTCTATTTCGCTCCTCCTTTCTTTTTATCTCTCATTTTCTACTTATTTCTCCTTTTTCTCTCTCTCCCCCTTTTTGTCATCAACCAAAAAGAGGTATTACTATTTTTGTATATTTGTTTTTTCTTTACAAAGTACTGAAATTAAAAACAAAAAATAAAAGACATAAAATTAAAATTACAAGAAAATAAAAACTCCTAAGAAGACTACTTGAGCTAGTCAGATATGGAGACAATGTTGAGATGTTTCTTGATGAACTCGAACCTGTCTTCAGGTAATGCTTTGGTGAAGATGTCAGCCCATTAATGATCAGTGTCCACAAACTGGATGCTTAAAGTCCCATTTTGAACATGGTCCCTAATGAAATGGTGTTTTATTTCAATGTGTTTGGCTCTAGAGTGTAAGATCGGGTTCTTGGTTAGGTTTATGGATGAAGTGTTATCAGAGAACAAAGAGATATTGGTTTCAAAGATGTTGTAATCTTCAAGTTAGTGTTTCATCCAGATTAAGTGTGAGCTGCATCCTGCTGCTGATATATACTCGGCTTCGGCTGTTGACATAGCAATTGTGCGTTGTCTTTTGCTTGACCAAGAGATCAAATTATCACCTAAGAAGGTGCAGTTGCCGCTTGGACTTTTCCTTTCCAGCTTGTGTCCAGCATAGTCGGAATCACAAAAACCTCTGAGTTTATAGGTGAGGGTTTTCTTGTATAGCAAGGGAAGGTTGTGTTGGACCAAGTCGGTTCTAAGTACTTAGGATTTTGATGTTTACAAAAGCACTCCATGTAATCTTATTTTGTACCTTGAATTATTACATACAAATAGAAATTGAAGTTTGCAGAGGCAGAAAATGCATCCAGGAATTACCAGAGGATACACCAGGATGTCAAAACACTACCAGAGGATATCTTTGTTGGCCCAGATCAGAAGGAAGAAAAGTCAGAAGAAGACCTGAACCAGACCAGAAGGAAGCCTGCCATAGGGAGAGTTGTTCCAGACCAGAAGATGTCAAATGTCAGATTTATTCCAGAAGTTATTCTGACCAGAAGATGGCCTCGCAGTGAAATAATAAACAGCCCAGACTTGATCTAGACTTAATCAGAGGGTAAATTAATGGGTCCTGAACAAAGAAATTAATCCAGATTTGACCCAGACCAGAAGATAACATGGTTCATAATATGAAACTAAGTCCAGACCAGAAGAAATGATCTCCAGAATTGATCCAGAACTGATCCAAAACAGAAGGTAAAATGTCCAGACTGAAATATTATTTGTCCAGATTTAATTTCAGTTTAATCCAGACCAAGTCCAGAATTGGTCCAGATCAGAGGGAAGATTTTCAGATCAATGGTTCAGATTTAAGTATTTGGCTCAGTGTTGGCCCAGATCAGAAGATCAGACCATGACCCAGTGTTGGCCGAAATCAGAAGGTCAGAATGTGTGGTCCAGCAGTGGCCGAAATCAGAGGATCACCGCAGATCAGTTTGCTGGACCAAGATGGCCGAGATCAGAAGATCAGAAGGTTAGGAAGTGTGGTCCAAGGATGGTCGAAATCAGAGGATCACAATATATCAATTAGTATGGTCCAGATGTGGACTAGCGCAGAAGATCAAATGGTCCAGATTTAATCATGAGGATTAACGGTGGAGATTTTAATTTATTTTGATCAAAGTATTAAAAAGATTTGTTACAAAAATAAAGTGAAGTATTGTGGAACTCAGGAGCTGTTGGCAGGAAGAAACTAAAGACTTGATTGGCCAGTTATTTTTGAAAGAAAATCTGAAGCTTAAAAAAGATATGTTTATTATTTAAATGAAGCCCAATTGGTCAAGATATTTTTGCAAGAGAATCCAGGAAGATTCAGCTCGAAATTAAAGCTTGGAAGAGGCCCTAATCTGCATCTATAAAAGGAGGCTCAAGGCAGAATACTTAGCATTGAAAATCACAAAAAGAGTCATACACTTCCAAAGCAAACACTCAAGTTTTCAGTGAGGTCAATTGTGAGTTCCAGCTTTCAAGAAGCAAACACTCTTGTTATTTTCTTTCTCGTGTGATCTAAGTTGTTGAAGTAGAGTCTACAATCTGAGGGAGTCAGAAGGGGTAGCAGATTACTTGGCAATTAGATTCAAAGTGTTGTAATTCCTTCTACAATCTAGGGTTGTCAGATTGGCAGGAGAAGACAGGTGTTGTATTCCTCAAGAGTCTAGGATTATTAGACTGTTTGAGAAGACTGACTTGGAGGGTCAGTGGAACTGTTGAAATTCAAGGTTTGAATTAGTGAAATCCTTCAAGGTGAAGGGACTGGACGTAGCCTCGTTAACGGTGAACCAGTATAAAAATTCTGTGTTTTATTTTTACTTTATATCCGCTGCTAACTCTGTTTTTATTCATACATCAAGTTTTGTTTTAAAAGTGTAAAAACAGGAAAAGTATTCAAGTTAGTCAAACACAATTCAACACCCCCTTCTCGTGTTTGCACCTTCAATTGGCATCAGAGCTCGGTCTCAAGGCTGAGCACTTAACAGTGTTTGAGGAAAGGTCCAAGGGGTTCAACATGGCAGAATCCAGAGAAGAATTGGGAGGCAACATCAACATACCACCACTGTTTGATGGAGAAAGGTTTGAGTATTTGAAGGACAGAATGAGAAGTTTCGTCATATCTCAAGATCCTGAACTATGGAAGATGGTAGTCAAAGGATACACTGCACCTACTGATCCAGAAGATCCAACTAAAGAACTAGACATGGATGATATGAAACCAGACCAGAGCAGATTACACAAACTTCATCACAAGTCTAGAAACATCATGATCAGTGCCATCACATTCAAGGAATTTAACAGATGCACAGATAAAGAAACAGCAAAGGGCATATTCGACATTCTGGTTCTGACCAATGAAGGAAGCCAGCAGGTTCAAGAAGCAAGGGCTAACATACTGGTCAAACAGTATGAGATGTTCAAGATGGAAGATGATGAAAACATTGATGGAATGTTCTGCAGATTCCAGATTCTGATATCGGGACTGAAGGTCTTGAAGAAAAGCTACACAACAGCAGATCATGTTAAAAAGATTATAAGAAGCTTACCAACCAAGTGGAGAGCAATGGTTACTGCAGTTTAGCAAGCCAAAGATCTGAACAACTTAAAACTTGAAGATCTGATCAGCGCACTCAGGTCTCATGAAATAGAACTAGAAGCAGACGAACCAAAGAAGAAGAAGAATCTGGCTTTGAAGTCGAAACAGAAGAAAGCTGCAAAGGCAACATCAGAATCAGAGGATAGTAACCGTGATGATATGGCTTACTTAACCAAAAAGATGGTTAAGATCTGGGAAAACAAGAAGAGGAGAGGTTCCAAGAAGAAACATAACAGCAAAGATAAGGAAGAATCTGACAAGAAAAGTATTGTTTGTTATGGGTGCAATAAACTTGGACATATCAAGTCAGAATGTCCAAATCTGGAAAAAGGCAAACATCACAAGAAGAGTTCCAGATACAGAAAGAAGGGTCTGATGGCTGCCTGGGATGTATCAGAATCAGAAGAAGAATCGTCTGATGAAGAAGAGGCAGAAACAGCAAAGATGGCAAACATCAGGTCTGCCTGTGGACCTTATAAAGGCACGAATTCAAGAAGGAAAGCAGGCAGAAGGAAGAATGAACGAAGTAGCCATTCAAGCAAGCTTGGAAGCACATCAGAGGAAGCAATTTTGTCTCTGATGGCTCATACCAACTCAAGTTCTGGATACAGCTCAGGCTCTGGAACAGAATCAAAAGATGAAGACAATGAGGTATTTTCTGATCTCTCTAAATCTGAATTAATTGATGCTGTAAAAGACTTGTTAAATGCAAACAATAAAATGTCTTTAAAACTGAAAACTCTTAGGGAAGATAAGAAAAATCTGACCAAAGAAGTCCAAGTTTTAAAGAATCAAAATTTTGAGTATGCAACTGAAAACAAGAATTTTAAAACTGAAGTTGCAAGACTCAAATCTGAAAACCAAACTCTCAAAAGTAATGCTTGTTCCACTTCCAAAACTGGTTATGAATCTGATATGCATGAACAATTTTTTCAAAACTTTATTTCTAATGCAATGGAAAGCAGTAAATATGCATCTATGATTTATGGAAACAGTAACATGGGAAAGAGAGGTCTTGGTTTTACAGAAACGATTGCTGAAAGTAAAGCTGTTCATTCTGATATTTTATGTATTGTTTGTGCTAAGAAAGGTCACTCTGAACTATCTTGTCCACTGGTAAAATCTGAACAAGATCAGAGAGCTGTTAAGACTAACAAACCTGGACCCAATCAATTCTGGGTACCAAAAGATCAAATTGTCTATGTTACAGATATTCTGAGCAACCAGAAGGAGACACCAACAATGGTGCCTGGACAATGGATGTTGGCTATGCACAAGCAGAAGAAGGTTTATGTTCCTGCTACAACAAGACAAAGGCAATCTGAGTCTGATGGAAAAAGGTCTGGTCAACTCAACCAGAACCGGAATCAGAACCAGAACTTGAACCAAAATCAAAACTGGAACCAAAACAGGAATTGGAACCAGAACTGGAACCAGTATCAGAAGCATAGAAACTGGAACTAGAACCAACACTGGAACCAGAACCAATACTGGAACCAGAATCAGAATCAACATTGGAACCAAAACCAAAATCAGATCAAGAATTACCAGAATTACCAAATTCATCAGAACCACCAGATTCACCCAAATCACCAGAATCACCAGAATTATCAAGGTTATCAGAATCACTGGATTCACCAAAATTACCAGAATCAAAACATGTTCCAGAATCATCAGAGGAACATGATTTATAAACCAAAGCAGAATCAAGGAAACTGCTCAAACAGGCCAGAAGAAGAACTGGCCCTAATGGCTCGAACAGAAGCCAAGTCTGAATCTGAGTCTGACTCTGACTCTGATTCTGACAGAGAAAAGGCAAGGTCTGGTCAGCAACACAAAACTTGGTATCTTGACAGTGGCTGCTCCAAGCACATGACAGGAGATAAATCTATATTTCTGGATCTGACTATGAAGAATGGAGGCAAAGTTTCCTTTGGAGGAAACCAGAAAGGTCAGATTATTGGTACAGGAACTGTTGGTAACACCTCTTCTCCCTTGTCTATTAAAAATGTTCTGTTAGTTAAAGGGCTAAAACATAATCTTCTGAGCATAAGTTAATTAGGTGACTGCAATTATGATGTTATCTTTAATCAAAAAACTTGCAAAGCTGTTAGTCAAATTGATGGGACTGTTTTATTTACTGGCACTAGGAAGGATAATGTTTATAAAATTGATCTTTTTAGTCTTGCTAAGTAACAGGTTAAATGCCTATTATCTGTAAGTGAGCAGAATCTGATTTGGCACAAGAGGCTAGGGCATGCAAACCCTAGACTTCTATCCGAGTTGAGCAATCTCCAGTTGGTAAGAGGGCTTCCCAAGGTAAGTTCCAAAACTAAGATTCTGTGTGAAGCATGTCAAAGAGGTAAACAAACTAAAAACTCTTTTGAAACTAAAAAATGTGTTTCTACCTCTCAACCACTTGAATTGCTTCACTTAGATCTGTTTGGTCCTGTTCAAACAGCTTCCCTCAGTGGTAAGAAATATGGTTTTGTGATTTTTGATGATTACTCAAGGTGGACTTGGGTAAAATTTTTAAAGAACAAAGATGAATCTCACAAAGTGTTTATTTCCTTCTGTAAGCAAGTTATGAATGAACAGGGTACTAAGATCATAACCATCAGAAGTGATCATAGAGGTGAATTTGAGAAGTACTTTGAAGAATTCTGTGATGAGAATGGGATCTCTCACAACTTCTCATCCCCCAGAACACCTCAACAGAATGGAGTGGTAGAAAGGAAAAATAGATCACTGCAGGAGATGGCCAGAACCATGCAGAATGATATGAAGGTTGCCACCTACCTTTGGGCAGAAGCTGTCAACACAGCCTGCTACATTCAGAATAGAGTCTACATCAGGTCCATCTTAAATAAAACTCCCTATGAATTGTGGAAAGGTAAGAAACCCAATATTTCCTACTTTAAGCAATTTGGCTGCATCTGTTTTATATTGAACACTAAAGATAACCTAGCTAAGTTGATTCTAGATCTCAAAAGTGTATCTTTATTGGCTACTCTGAGAGATCAAAAGCTTATAGGGTGTTTAACAAAGAAACTAACACTGTGGAAGAATCAATCCACATTAAGTTTGATGATAAACAGCTTGACTCTGAAAAGTCAAAGCAAGATGAGGAAATTGCAGGTGAACCAGAGGCACAGGAACCAGAAGCTGAATTTGAGAAAGATCAAGATGAAGAAGAACATGTTGACTCTGAAAACAAGTCAGAGGGAAAGAATGGATGGAAGTACAAGTCTTCACATCCAGAATCTCTCATTATTGGTAGTGCAGCAGAACCTTTAAAGACCAGATCATCAAGTAGAGAAACCAGTCTGTTTGGTTTACTCTCAACAATTGAACCAAGCAATATTGATGAAGCTTTGACAGAGGAAGGTTGGATACTTGCAATGCAAGAAGAGCTGAATGAATTCCAAAGGAATGATGTTTGGGATCTGGTACCCAGACCAAACAAAAACATTATTGGAACCAAGTGGGTATTCAGGAATAAACTTAATGAAAAAGGTGAAGTGGTAAGGAACAAAGCCAGATTAGTAGCTCAAGGATACAGTCAACAGGAAGGTATCGATTACACTGAGACATTTGCTCCAATGGCCAGGTTAGAAGCAATTAGAATTCTTTTATCATTTGCTGCTAATCATGATATAATGCTGTATCAAATGGATGTTAATAGTGAATTCTTAAATGGCTATATAAGTGAGGAAGTCTATGTCAAACAACCCCCTGGATTTGAAAATTATGACTTTCCAGACCATGTTTTTAAACTTAAGAAATCTTTATATGGTTTAAAACAAGCACCAAGGGCATGGTATGACAGACTTAGTAACTTTCTGCTTAAGAATTAATTTAATAGAGGCCAGATTGATAATACTCTATTTAGGAAATCCATTAAAAATGATATTTTGATTATTCAAGTTTATGTTGATGATATCATATTTGGATCAACTAATGGCACTTTGTGCAAAGAAATTTCTAACCTAATGCAGAAAGAGTTCCAAATGAGCATGATGGGAGAACTTAAGTTCTTCCTGGGAATTCAGATTCATCAAGGTAAATCAGGTATACTCATTCACCAATCTAAATACACTAAAGAACTTCTTAAAAAGTTCAAAATGAGTGAATGTAAGCCTATGGCCACTGATGACTCTTCATCATATGCATATTTTTCATTGTTTTTAGTCTTATTTATCTTCAATCATTAGTTAATTTAATGAGTTATTTGATATATTTTGTTGATTCTAGTTCTTGGGTTTAATAAAATGCTTATGTTCTTATTTCATTGATTAAGTAGAGATTTTTCGGAGTTTTGCGTCGTTTCTTTGTTTTAGTGCAGTGCTGAATTTTGGTGAGAAATCTACATGACCTACATGGAGTATTTCTACCATATCTGTAGTTTTAGATGTCCAATTGGAGTCAAACCAAATGCAAATGAAAGCTAACATCCATAGCTACGACTTTCATGAAGACACCAGAACCAAATTCGGATTCAAAATAGTAGAAATATGCAGTATACGTCAGACAGAAGATGTTGTGCGCCTGAAGCGCAAAGCATGCGCCTGAAGCGCATTTCTGCACTGTTGATTCTGTTTAAATGCACTTGAAGCGCAAGGCATGCGCCTGAGGCGTGTGGCGTGCTGCAGATTGCATAAAATCGAGTTTTTCTGATTTTTTTAGGGATCTTTTGGTCAATTGGGAAGCTGAGTGACTTGTGCCCTAACAGAGACGCTCAGAGACGGCTGTTCTACACCATTGAAGGAGTTTTATCAAGAATCATTCATGAATCTTTCTTGTAATTTTTCTTTAATCTCTATCTCTTTAATCTCTGTAATGAGTAACTAAACCCTATTTGTTAGGGATGAGTGAAACAAGATGAATCCCTTAATTGTCTGATTTGATTCTTTGTTATATGAATAAGTTTATTGAATTATTTTTCTCATCTCTGTGCTTAATGCTTTTATTGCCTGATCAACTTTAAAATGTTTTACGATTCGTATTTTGAAACGGAAGTGGACTTTACGAATGCTTGAGATGCGAAATTCATGGGATTGTAGTCTAGGGATAGATGCAGGTCATGAAACCAATTGAATTAGTTGCCGAGGCAGCAGTTTAAAAAGAGAATTTTTGTACTGTAAAGCTTAATCCTAATTTTAAATCCACTAAGGAATTATGGGTTATTTTTGGATTAAAGGTTCTGTCACTAAGACATTAGGGCAAGAATACTAAAGGAAATTCGGTAATAATTCAATAAAGGTATTCAGTAACTAGGATTAAATTAGAGACCAAGGTTGGACTCGTAGTGAAACTCATCCTTGACATGTTTCTCATTATAAAAGTTCAATTTTATTACTGTTGTTATTTCAAATATTATTCTACTCAATTCATAAACTTTTTGTTCAATTTCAGTAATTAAATATAATTCGATAGTAAAACGCAATCCTTGAGATTGACACTCGGTACTACCGTTTTAATTATTACTTGCAACGATTTAGTACACTTGCTGAAACGCTATCAGCCACCCCCATGCACCCAACCTGCTCACTTGAGAAAGATGAAACCAGCCAAAAGGTAGACCAGAAAACATACAGAGGTATGATTGGACCCCTTCTTTATTTAACTGCTTCTAGACCTGACATCTTGTTTAGTGTTTGTGTTTGTGCCCGTTTTCAAGCTGACCCTAGGGAATCCCATTTAACTGCTGTCAAACGAATTTTGAGATGCCTTGAAGGAATCACCAACCTTACTTTGTTATACAAGAAAACCCCCACGTACAAACTCAGAGGTTTTTGTGATTCCGACTATGCTGGAGACAAGCTGGAAAGGAAAAGTACGAGTGGCAACTGCACTTTCTTAGGTGATAATTTGATCTCTTGGTCAAGCAAAAGACAAAGCACCATTGCCATGTCAACAGTTGAAGCTGAGTATATATCAGCAGCAGGATGCAGTTCACAGTTACTCTGGATGAAACATCAACTTGAAGATTACAACATCTTTGAAACCAATATCCCTTTGTTCTGTGATAACACTTCAGCCATAAACCTAACCAAGAACCCTATCTTACACTCTAGAGCCAAACACACTGAAATAAAACACCATTTCATTAGGGACCATGTTCAAAAAGGGACTTTAAGCATCCAGTTTGTGGACACTGATCATCAATGGGCTGACATCTTCACCAAAGCATTATCAGAAGATAGGTTCGAGTTCATCAAGAAACATCTCAGCATTACCTCCATATCTGACTAGCTCAAGTAGTCATCTTAGGAGTTTTTAAATTTCTTGTAATTTTATTTTCTTTTATTTTCTGTTTTACTTTCTGTAATTTGTAAAGAGAAAAACAAAAAATACAAAAATAGTAGGACCTCTTTTTGGCTGATGACAAAAAGGGGGAGAGAAAGAAAAAGGAGAAATAAGTAGAAAAGGAGATATAAAAAGAAATGAGGAGTGAAAAAGAAAGAGATGAAAAGAGAAGGAGTTGAAAAGGAGAAGAATCAGGGAGAGAGAAAAAGAAAGAGTGAAAAAGAGAAGAAGTTGAAAAGGAGAGGAAACAAAGGGAGAGAAAAATAAAGAGAGAAAAAGAGAGAGTGAAAAAAAAGAAGGAGTTGAAAAGGAGACGCTATGTGAAGGGAGAAAAGAAAGAGAGAATAAAGAAGGAGTTGAAAAGGAGAGGAGAAGAGAGGAAAAGAAATAGTGAAAAGAGAAGGAGTTGAAAAGGAGAAGAAAAAGTCAGTATCAGACTTAGGAGGAGAGATTGGTCTGAGGGGGAGTAATTCAAGTCTTCGAGTTACAAGCTAGCAAAATAAGTTAAGGTTTTGTCATCATCAAAAAGGGGGAGATTGTTGGAACCAAGTTGGTTCTAAGTACTTAGGATTTTGATGTTTACAAAAGCACTCCATGTAATCTTATTTTGTACCTTGAATTATTACATACAACCAGAAATTGAAGTTTGTAGAGGCAGAAAATGCATCCATAATGCATCCTGGAATTACCAGAGGATACACCAGGATGTCAAAACACTACCAGATGATATCTTTGCTGGCCCAAATCAGAAGGAAGAAAGGTCAAAAGGAGATCTGGACCAAACCAGAAAGAAGCCTGCCATAGGGAAAGTTGTTCCAGACCAGAAGATGTCAAATGTCAGATTTATTCTAGAAGTTATTCTGACCAGAAGATGGCCTGATAATGAAATAATAAACAGCCCAGACTTGATCTCCAGAATTGATCCAAAACAGAAGGTAAAATGTCCAGACTGAAATATTATTTGTCCAGATTTAATTTCAGTTTCATCCAGACCAAGTCCAGAATTAGTCCAGATCAGAGGGAAGATTTTCAGATCAATGGTTCAGATTTAAGTATTTGGCCCAGTGTTGGCCGAGATCAGAAGATCAGACCATGGCCCAGTGTTGGCCGAAATCAGAAGGTCAGAATGTGTGGTCCAATAGTGGCCGAAATCAGAGGATCACAGCAGATCAGTTTGCTGGACCAGGATGGCCAAGATCAGAAGATCAGAAGGTTAGGAAGTGTGGTCCAGGGATGGTCGAAATCAGAGGATCACAGCATATCAATTAGTATGGTCTAGATGTGGACTAGCGCAGAAGATCAAATGGTCCAGATTTAATCATGAGGAATAACGGTGGATATTTTAACTTATTTTGATCAAAGTATTAAAAAGATTTGTTACAAAAATAAAGTGAAGTATTGTAGAACTCAGGGGCTGTAGGAGGGAAGAAACTAAAGACTTGATTGGCCAGTTATTTTTGAAAGAAAATCTGAAACTTAATAAAGATATGTTTTTTATTTAAATGAAGCCCAATTGGTCAAGATATTTTTGCAAGAGAATCCAGGAAGATTCAGCTCGAAATTAAAGCTTGGAAGAGGCCCTAATTTGCATCTATAAAAGGAGGCTCAAGGCAGAATACTTAGCATTGAAAAATCACAAAAAGAGTCATACACTTCCAAAGCAAACACTCAAGTTTTCAGTGAGGTCAATTCTGAGTTCTAGCTTTCAAGAACCAAGCACTCTTGTTATTTTCTTTCTCGTGTGATCTAAGTTGTTCAAGTAGAGTCTACAATCTGAGGGAGTCAGAAGGGGTAACAGATTACTTGGCAATTAGATTCAAAGTGTTGTAATTCCTTCTACAATCTGGGTTTGTCAGATTGGCAGAAGAAGACAGGTGAGGTATTCCTCAAGAGTCTAGGATTGTTAGACTGTTTGAGAAGACTGACTTGGAGGGTCAGTGGAACTGTTGTAATTCAAGGTTTGAATTAGTGAAATCCTTCAAGGTGAAGGGATTGGACGTAGCCTCGTTAACGGTGAACCAGTATAAAAATTATGTGTTTTATTTTTACTTTATATCCGCTGCTAACTCTGTTTTTATCCATACATCAAGTTTTGTTTTAAAAGTGTAAAAACAGGAAAAGTATTCAAGTTAGTCAAACACAATTCAACCCCCATTCTCGTGTTTGCACCTTCAAGTTGGTGGTTCCTTTAAGGTATCTCAGAATTCATTTGACAGCAGTTAAATTGGATTCCCTAGGGTCAGCTTGAAAACGGGCACAAACACAAACACTAAACAAGATGTCAGGTCTAGAAGCAGTTAAATAAAGAAGGGATCGAATCATACCTCTGTATGTTTTCTGGTCTACCTTTTGGCTGGTTTCATCTTTCTCAAGTGAGCACGTTGGGTGCATGGGGGTGGCCATAGGATTACATTCACTCATTTTGAACTTTTTAAGAAGTTCTTTAGTATATTTAGATTGGTGAATGAGTGTACCTGATTTACCTTGGTGAATCTGAATTCCCAGGAAGAACATAAGTTCTCCCATCGTGCTCATTTGGAACTCTTTCTGCATTAGGTCAAAAAACTCTTTGCACAAAGTGCCATTAGTCGATCCAAATATGATATCATCAACATAAACTTGAATAATTAAAATATCATTTTTAATGGATTTCCTAAATAGAGTATTATCAATCTGGCTTCTATCAAATTCATTCTTAAGCAGAAAGTTACTAAGTCTGTCATACCATGCCCTTGGTGCTTGTTTTAAACCATATAGAGATTTCTTAAGTTTAAAAACATGGTCTGGAAAATCAGAATTTTCAAATCCAGGGGGTTGTTTGACATAGACTTCCTCACTTATATAGCCATTTAAGAATTCACTTTTAACATCCATTTGATACAGCATTATATCATGATTAGCAGCAAATGATAAAAGAATTCTAATTGCTTCTAACCTGGCCATTGGAGCAAATGTCTCAGTGTAATCGATACCTTCCTGTTGACTGTATCCTTGAGCTACTAGTCTGGCTTTGTTCCTTACCACTTCACCTTTTTCATTGAGTTTATTCCTGAACACCCACTTGGTTCCAATAATGTTTTTGTTTGGTCTGGATACCAGATCCCAAACATCATTCCTTTGGACTTCATTCAGCTCTTCTTGCATTGCAAGTATCCAACCTTCTTCTGCTAAATCTTCATCAACATTGGTTGGTCTGCATCAACTTCTGATTCTGGTAAATCTGTAACAGCTTCAGATTCTGAGAAATCAGCTTCTGGTTTTGGTAAATCTGTAACAGCTTCTGATTCTTGATAAATCAGCTTCTGGTAAATCTGTAACAGCTTCTGATTCTGGTAAATATCTAGATTTCTCTTCTGACTTATCTTGGCTATTTCTGACTTGATCAGATTTGTCTTTTGAAGTTTTGTCATGTGTTGCTGACTTGCTTGTATCCTCTACCTTTCCAGGTACTTCTGTTTCTTCTGCTTCTGCTTCTGCTCCCTTTGGTTCTGGTGAACCTGCACTATCTTTATTGTAACACCCCGAGTTTAAAACACAGCGCGGATGCATTTTTTTTTTCAATAAATAATTAAAATGAGTTTTCCAAAATTAATATCAAGGGAATTAAAATAAAATCAGTTCATTTCAAAGGTTATC
Organism: Cicer cuneatum; assembly: GCA_037974295.1. Classification (NCBI taxonomy): domain Eukaryota; kingdom Viridiplantae; phylum Streptophyta; class Magnoliopsida; order Fabales; family Fabaceae; genus Cicer; species Cicer cuneatum. The sequence continues at coordinate 36,572,287 of JBBPBO010000004.1, read as the reverse complement.
ACCCAATCAGTGTCAGAGTGCAGAATAATACAGCAGAAAAAGTAATACATTAATTTCCAAAATAAAATTACATTTCCCAAAACTCAAGACCCTATACAAAAGTCTAGACTGATCATGCACTAAGCTATAGTAGCACGGTCTCCACCGTATCCTCTATAAGTCTCGTCTTCAGCCAACCGTCCGTCCCTCTGCGTTGTCCACGTAGACTCCGTACGTAAAGATCAAGGGAAACTAACGACGCTTCCGTTGTTAGTGTATCCGTCGGTAGGACAGGTTTGGGTAACATCTGAGGGCAAAGCCCAAAGTCCACAATATAATAGCAAGGGTCACCGACCGAAATTAACAAATATGCACATAACATATATCTCACAACAACACATATATTCATGGCATATTGTATAATAATGATAAAAAGATGCTCATTTTGAAATTTCATGACATGTATGCCTTTTCAAAACAGCAACGAATTAATATGGAGAAAACATGTTTTAAGTACAATCACCACTTCAGCAATCACAAACATTCATCAGAAAACTCATATTTCAACAAGTACTTACACACATCAATTTTCCAATCATCAACAATATCCAAAACTTGACCCACCAGTCAAACACCCAGATGCAATATGCATATGCTCATGTACTCAACTTCTTGGAATTACCAAGGTGCAGTCGCTCACAGACCAGCACACTATGTTTGACATTAACGGCCCTGAAGACCAAGGTGCAATCGCTCAACAGATCAGCACCAGTGCAGATGCTCAACAGTCCAGCACGTTTGACATATACCAAGGTACAATCGCTCAACAAATCAGTACCTAGTGCAGACGCTCAACAGTCCAGCACTCGTGCAATCGCTCAACAGATCAGCACATGGTTGCGCATTTCAGGGTACAGACGCTCAACAGTCCAGTACCAGTGCAGTTGCTCAACAGACCAACACTTATATACCAAGGTACAATCGCTCAACAGATCAGTACCTAGTGCAGACGCTCAACAGTCCAGCACTCGTGCAATCGCTCAACAGATCAGCACGTGGTTGCGCATATTTGAATGGACCACCACGAACACGCGGCCATTCCGTAGCCTGGATAGAATGGACCACCACGAACACGCGGCCACTCTACAACCCATCACGGTTACTACATTCACATGTATTAGCCTCTCACAGGCCAAATACACATAAATTAAATCCTCGCACGGATAGAATGGATCACCACGAACACGCGACCATTCCGTAGCCCGAGTAGAATAGACCGTCCAATACACGCGGAACTATTCTATAACCCACGGTTACTACTTAACTTCGCGGACCATCACGGTTACCGCATTACTTTGTGGCCCATCGCGGGTACCACCTGACTATGCAATGCATGAACATGCAATGTTTTCTCTTCACTGAAAACAGTATGCAATAACAGAAAAACTCATCCTTTCCAGCATTTCCCCCAAAACATCTCAACACAATTAATTTCATCATTCAACACATCAATGATTAAACAGTCAAGCAATCATTAACAATTCACATTATCTCACAAATTCCATACTTAATCATCTCAAGTCTTTCCATTGTTCCCCAAACTCTTAAAATTCATAAAACAATGTTTAAAACTGATTTGTTGGAAAAACACGAATCTGTATTCGAATACAGCATGCCTGTAGTCGAATACAGAAGACAACCAGAATGATCAACATCAGATCATCAGAAAATAGAACTAGAATCAGAATGATTAACATCAGAACATTAGAAACAGAATTAGAATCAGAATCATCAACACAAGAACATCAGAAAACAGAACCAGAATAATCAACATCAGAAACATAACCAGAATGATCAACATCAGAAACAGAACCAGAATGATCAACATCAAAAACAGAAACAGAAACAGAATGATCAACATCAGAAACAAAACCAGAAGGATCAACATCAGAAACAGAACCAGAAGGATCAACATTAGAAACAGAACCAGAATGATCAACATCAGAAACAGAACCAGAATGATCAACATCAGAAACAGAACCAAAATGATCAACATCAGAAATAGAACCAGAATCAAAATGATTAACATCAGAACATTAGAAACAGAATCATCAACACCAGAACATCAGAAGCAAAACAGAATGATTCACACAAGAATCATCAGAAGCAAAACAGAATGATTCACACAAGAATCATCAGAAGCAGAAGAAGAAAAAAAAAGATTATCAGAACCATCAAAAGCAGAAACAAGATGATTATCAGAATCATCAGAAGCAGAAACAGGATGATTAATATCAGAACCATCAGAAGCAGAAACAGGATGATTAATATCAGAACCATCAGAAGCAAAACAGAATGATTATCAGAATCATCAGAAGTAGAAACAAGATGATTATCAGAATCATCAGAAGCAGAAACAGGATGATCAATATCAGAATCATCAAAAGCAGAAATAAGATGATTATCAGAAGCAAAACAGAATTATTCACACAAGAATCATCAGAAACAAAACAGAATGATGTTGGAACCAAGTTGGTTCTAAATAAACTGGATTTTGATGTGTACACATACACTTGATGGAATCTTATTTTGAACTTGAATTACTACGGTAAAAACCATCAGAAGATGAATGTATCAGCTCATACATTCTAAATTTATAGAAGATGTATTTCTGGAATTATCAGAAGATAAACCAGAATGTCCAAAACCGACCAGAAGATAACTTTAGAGGCTTATATCAAACAGAAACAAAATCAGAAGAACATCTGGAAAACACCAGAGGGAAGCCTGCCATAATATGAATTGCTCCAAACAAGAATGATTCAAATATCAGAAGCAATCAAGAAGTTACACTGATCAGAACATAGCCTGGCAGTGTAATTTCAACACAGTCCATACTTGTCCAGAAGTGACCAGAAGATATCTTTGATGGATTATATCATAGGGAATAAATATCAGAAGATTCTTTGGACCATACTATTGTGAAGCCTGCCATGTGGAGAGTTGTTCCAGGCCATAAGTTGTCAAAAGCAAGAAGTAATCCAGAAGATAATTTGACCAGAACATGGCATGACAACCAAATTTTGAATAACCCAAACTTTGCCTAGACTTCATCCAGAATTGATCAGAAGAAGCACAGAATGGTTCATGCCAGAATCACCAGAAGCAGAAACAACAGAATGATTATCAGAATCATCAGGAGCAGGAAACAGGATGATGATCAGAATCATCAGACACAGAAAACATGATGATTATCAGAATCATCAGAAGCAGAAAACAGGATGATGATCAGAATCATCAGAGGCAGGAAACAGGAAGATGATCAGAATCATCAGAAACAGAAAACATGATGATTATCAGAATCATCAGAAGCAGAAATAGAATGGTTCACATCAGAACCATCAGAAGCAGAAATAGACACAGAATGATCCACACAAGGATCATCAGAACCAGAAATAGAAACAGAATGATCCACACAAGGATCATCAGAACCAGAAACAGAAAAGAAATGATCAACACAAGGATCATCAGAACCAGAAACAGAATGATCCACACAAGGATCATCAGAACCAGAAACAGAAACAGAATGATCCACACAAGGATCATCAGAACCAGAAACAGAAACGAAATGATCCACACAAGGATCATCAGAACCAGAAACAAAAACATAATGATCCACACAAGGATCATCAGAACCAGAAACAGAAACGAAATGATCCACACAAGGATCATCAGAACCAGAAACAGAAACAGAATGATCCACACAAGGATCATCATAACCAGAAACAGAAACGAAATGATCCACACAAGGATCATCAGAACCAGAAACAGAAACAGAATTCTTCTTCTGTATTCGACTACAGGGCTCGTAGTCGAATACAAGTTTGAAAACTTAAGTAAAACAGAAATTTTACAGGTTGTAGTCGAATACACACATGTTGTATTCGAATACACCTTCGAAAACCAGTGAAAATTTCCTGAGATTCAACCCTTTTCAAACTGTTTTCTGTTAAAACAACAACCAAACAACAAAACAGATTCAACACTTTTTCTAAAAGACACTTCCCTCATTTAAAATCCCTTTTCCTTTTAAATCATCAACACCACCAGAATCACACAAAACAGAAATGGAATAAGGATCCAACCCCAATCATCCAAAACCAGAAAACAGAATGTTCACTCACCAGAATCATTCAGATTTTGAAACCATCAGAACAAACATGCAAGCATCACAGCTTTCTCAAAACATCAGAATAACGTGTATAGCATTTCAGCTTTTCAAACAATCAGAACAACATGCAAAGCATTTCAGCTTCCTCAAACATCAGAATAACATGCATAGCATTTCAGCTTTTACAATCATCAGAACATGACCAATGTTTTCAACTAAAACAGAAATCATCACACAACAGCAAAACACCAACAGAATGCATTTTTGCATTTTTAAAACTATTTTCCAAAACAGTTTTATGAACATGTATTTTAACCATCTTTAAAATAACATGCAAAACATCTTCAGTTTTCTCACACAAGTAAAACAGCATCAATGCATTCAACCAACAACAATCATCACAGAATCATCACATATCAACAAAAATGCATTTTCTTCATTTTTCAAGATGTCATTTCAAAAACAGTTTTTCTTTCAAAACAGAAATGAAATAACATGTATTTGCAGCCCTAATGCAACTAGAAAGTTGGAAGGTGCCCTTACCCTTGTAGCGTGTTCTGCTTCTGCTAAAGTGTATGCGTCCAGAAACGGCGAAACTGCAATTGGTGTTTGCTGCTGCGAAACTGGGTTCTCTACCTCCGTAATGGTATGGGGAATAACTTTTGTACTGGGATTTTGGTGTTTCAGTGTTTGGATGTTCCAGTAATGATACTTTGAAGAGTTCCCTCTCTTCTTCTTTTATAACCGTGACTGGAAATGGGAAGGCAGAATGGGAGGGAAAAATGGGTTACTATTACATGCAGTATGGGCAGCAAGGAAGGAGGGATGGTGTTCTGATTTCACCATCATGCTCACCCTACTTATAGGCTTTTGGTGATGCCACCTCACCCCAAAATAATATTAAAATAATGCTGGGTTCTTCAGCACTTATTTACCTTGTAATGAGCCACTAATCCTCAATTAATTGTCCAATTAATTTAATTACTCGAAATTAAATTAATTTAATCTTCATCCAATAATTTGAATTCATCCTCCAAAATAAATATTTATATATATATATATATATATTCACTTAAACAAACATATATTAAATATTTTACAATATTCCCAAAATATCCTTAATATTAATTCCAAAATTAATATTAAATTTAAGGGTCTTACATTATCTTGCTTTGATTTGTCAAGATCAAGCAGTTTGTAATATAACATAATAGAAATCAAATAATTTAAAAATGAAATCAATACAGCCAAACCATTAATTCTGCTTCTAGTGGTTTCTGCTTGTTTTTGAAACCACTGGATTGTTGTTTCTGCTGAAGTGTTCACTTTTTGTGAATCACCTGGTTCCTCTGACAATTTGAAAACCTGCAGAATACTTATCTAGCTTTGATTTTTTAAGATCAAGCTTCTTGTTATCACAGTAAACATAAATATCAAACAATAATAGTATTTACAACAAGATGTAACCTCTATGTCAACCGTTTCAGTTTTACTCTGAAAATCCTCTTGTTTCTGATGTTTAGATTCTGAATCTGTATGCTTTGTGATTAGATGGTTTGGAATAAGGGCTTTGAATTCCCTCCCTGGTTTGTGGTCTTGATGAATTTCACTGGAGTGTTTGAAGAACTCTCCTGATTCTGATTCTTCTCTTTCTGCTTTGGCTGATACACCATGTTCCTCTGGTGATTCTGGAACTGGTGGTGATTCTGGTAATTCTGATGATTCTGGTGATTTGGATGAATCTGGTGATTCTGATAATTCCTGTTCTGGTTCTAGTTCGGGTTCTGGTACCTCTGATACTGGTTCTGGTTCTGATAGGTATTGTGTTGACCAGTTCTTCTTCTACCAGAGTCACTTGCCTTCTATTTGGTAGATGTTGGAACATAAACCTTCTTCTGCTTGTGCATTGCCAACATCCATTGTCCAGGCACCATTGTTGGTGTCTCCTTCTTGTTGCTTAGAATATCTGCAACATAGACAATTTGATATTTTGGTACCCATAACTGATTGGGTCCAGGTTTGTTAGTTTTAACAACTCTCAGATCTTGTTTAGATACTACCATTGGACAAGATAATTCTGAGTGACCTTTCTTAGCACAAATAATGCATAAAACATCAGAATGAACAGATTTAGTTTCAGCAATAGTTTTTGTAAAACCAAGACTTCTCTTTCCAATGTTAATGTTTCCATAAATCATAGATGCATATTTACTTTTTTCCATTCCATTAGAAATAAACTTTTGAAAAAATTGCTCATGCATATTAGATTCACAAACAGTTTTGGAAGGGGAACAAATATCACTTTTGAAAGTTTGGTTTTCAGATTTGAGACTTGCAACTTCAATTTTAAAATCCTTATTTTCAGTTGCATACTCAGAATTTTGATTCTTTAAAAGTTGGACTTCTTTGGTCAGATTTTTCTTATCTTCCCTAAGAGTTTAAAGTTTTAAAGACATCTTATTGTTTGCATTTAAAAAGTCTTTTACAGCCTCAATTAATTCAGATCTAGTGAGATAAAAAAAATACCTCCTGTCTTCATCTTCTGAATCTGTTCCAAAGCCTGAATTGTATCCAGAACTTGAGTTGGTATGAGCCATCAGAGCCAGAATTTCTTCCTCTGATGTGCTTCCAAACTTGCTTGAATGACTGCTTTAACTATTCTTCCTTCTGCCTGCTTTCCTTTGAAGTCTAGAGGCAGACATGATGTGTGCCATCATTGCTGTTTCTGCCTCTTCTTCATCAGACGATTTTTCTTCTGATTCTGATATATCCCAGGCTGCCATCAGACCCTTCCTTCTCAATCTGGAACTCTTCTTCTGCTGTTTGCCTTTTTCCAGATTTGGACATTCTGACTTGATATGTCCAGGTTCATTGCATCCATAACAAACGATACTCTTCTTTTCAGATTCTTCCTTTCCTTTGTTGTTATGTTTCTTCTTGAAGCTTCTCCTCTTCCTGTTTTCCCAGATCTTAACCATCTGTTTGGTTAAGTAAGCCATATCATCACAGTCACTGTTGCTATCCTCTGATTCTGATGCTGCCCTTGCAGCTTTCTTCTGTTTTGACTTCAGGGCCAGATTATTCTTCTTCTTTGGTTCATTTGCATTTAGTTCTATTTCATGAGACCTGAGTAAGCTGATCAGATCTTCAAGTTTTAAGTTATTCAGATCTTTGGCTTGCTGAACTGCAGTAACCATTGGTCTCCACTTGGTTGGTAAGCTTCTTAGAATCTTCTTGACATGATCTGCTGTTGTGTAGCTTCTCTTCAAGACCTTCAGTCCAGATATCAGAGTCTGGAACCTGCAGAACATTCCATCAATGTTTTCATCATCTTCCATCTTGAACATCTCATACTGTTTGACCAGTATGTTAGCCCTTGCTTCTTGAACCTGCTGGCTTCCTTCATAGGTCAAAACCAGACTGTCGAATATGCTCTTTGTTGTTTCTTTATCTGTGCATCTGTCAAATTCCTTGAATGTGATGGCACTAATCATGATGTTTCTGGACTTGTGATGCAGTTTGAATAATTTGCTCTGGTCTGGTTTCATATCTTCCATGTCCAGTTCTTGGATTGGATCTCCTGGAACAGTAGGTGCAGTGTATCCATTGACTACCAGCTTCCATAATTTAGGATCTTGAGATATGAAGAAACTTCTCATTCTGTCTTTCCAATACTCAAACCTTTCTCCATCAAACAGTGGTGGTCTGTTGATGTTGCCTCCTAAATCATCTTTGGATTCTGCCATGTTGAACCCCTTGGACCTTTCCTCAAACACTGTTAAGTGCTCAGCCTTGAGACCGAGCTCTGATGTCAATCGAAGGTGCAAACACGAGAAAGGGGGTTGAATTGTGTTTGACTAACTTGAATACTTTTTCTGCTTTTGCAGTTTTAAAACAAAACTTGATGTATAAATAAAAAAAGAGTTAGCAGCGGATATAAAGTAAAAATAAAAACACAGAATTTTATATTGGTTCACCGTTAACGAGGCTACGTCCAGTCCCTTCACCTTGAAGGATTTCACTAATTCAAAACCTTGAATTACAACAGTTCCACTGACTCTCCAAGTCAGTCTTCTCAAACAGTCTAACAATCCTAGACTCTTCAGGAATACAGCACATTGACTTCTTAAGTTAAGTCTTCTCCTACCAATCTGACAACCCCAGATTGTAGAAGGAATTACAACGCCTTGAATCTAATTGCCAAGTAATCTGCTACCCCTTCGGACTCCCTCAGATTGTAGACTCTACTTCAACAACTTAGATCTAACACAAGGGAAAGAAAATAACACGAGTGCTTGCTTCTGGAAAGCTAGAACTCACAATTAACCTCACTGAAAACATGAGTGTTTGTTTTTGGAAGTGTATGACTCTTTTGTGATTTTCGATGCTAAGTATTCTGCCTTGAGCCTCCTTTTATAGATGCAGATTAGGGTCTCTTCCAAGCTTAATTTCGAGCTATATCTTGCTGGATTCTCTAGCAAAAATATCTTGACCAATCGAGCTTCACTTAAATAAAAATCATATCTTTTTAAGCTTTAGATTTGCTTTCAAAAATAACTGGCCAATCCTGTCTTTAATTAATTATGGAACAAATATTTCTTCCTGCCAATAGCTTCTGAAATCCTATACGACTTCAAATTAATTTTGAATCAAATCCTTTTAATACTTTGATCAAATTTAATTAAATCTCCACCGTTAATCATCATGATTAAATCTGGACCGTTTGATCTTCTGCGCTAGTCCACATCTGGACCATACTAAGTGATCTGCTGTGATCCTTTGATTTCGGCCAACCCTGGACCACACTTTCTGATCTTCTGATCTCGGCCAACCTAGACTTGCAAACTGATCTGCTGTGATCCTCTTATCTCGGCCAATGCTGGACCACACTTTTTGACCTTCTGATTTCGGCCAACACTGGGCCATGGTCTGATCTTCTGATCTCGGCCAACACTGGGCCATATACTTAAATCTTGACCATTGATCTGAACCTTTTCCCTCTGATCTGGACCAATTCTGAACTGGGTCTGGATTGAACTGAAATTATATCTGAACAAATAATATTTCAGTCTCGACATTTTACCTTCTGATTTGGATCAGGTCTAGATCAAATCTGGACATCATTTCTTCTGGTATGGACTTAGTTTCATACCCTGAACAATGTTATCTTTTGGTCTAGGTCAAATCTGGATTGAATCTCTTGTTTTGGACCCATTAATTTATCCTCTGATTAAGTCTGGATCAAGTCTGGGCTGTTTTATCATTTCACTGCCAGGCCATCTTCTGGTTATAATAACTTCTGGTCTAAGTCTGACTAATGATTCCTTCTTGTCTGGATCAAGTCTCCCTCTGGCAGGCTTCCTTCTGGTCTGGTCCAGGTCTCCTTATGTCTTTGCTTCCTTCTGATATGGGCCAGCAAATATATCATCTGGTAATTTCAGGATGCATCCTCTGGTACCTTCTGGATGCATTATCTGGTGTCTTCATCTTATGCCTCTGGAAACTTCATCTTCTGGTGTCATTTAATGTAATAATTCAAGGTACAAAATACGATTACATGGAGTGCTTTTGTAAACATCAAAATCCTAGGTACTTAGAACCAACTTGGTTCCAACAATTGCTGCTACTTTATAGTTGGGACCTTTGGAGGGTTCCCATTCTTGTTGTTGTTCTTACGATTTTGATTCTTAAGTTGTTTGTCGTTTGGCTTCAGAATAGAACTGCTCCAATGAATTTCTTCTTGTTGTTATTAACTACAAGAGGAACTTAATCTTTCTAGTCTTGCTTACGGGATTCTTCCTCAATTCTGAGGCGGGTTATCAGACTTTCAAGAGAGAACTCTTTTATTTTATGCCTGAGAGAATTTTTAAAATATTTCCAAGCAGGGGGTAGTTTGCCAATAATAACAGCAATTTGAAATTGTTCATCCAGGAGCATACCTTCAGAGATGATTTCATGAGCTATTTTCTGGATTTCATGGGATTGAGCTTCCACTGATCTGTCATCTGATATTGGAGGTAGTAGCTAACAGCATACTTCTTGGCTTCAGCTTCCTCAGTATCATATTTCTTCTTTAGAGCATTCCAAACCTGTTTAGCAGTATCGCTGGAACTATAGTAATCATACATATCATCAGCAAGTCCATTCAGAATATAATTCTTACATAAGTAATCATTATTATTCTATTGGGTTAATTCAACATTTTTTTTATCCTTTTCGGTTTGTTCACCTGTTTCTAGAACAACAGGAATGTCATCCTTTAGAACGTTGGCAACCTTTTTGGTTGTTAGAAAAAATAACATCTTTTGTTGCCATTTTTTTGAAGTGACATCCCTCAAACCAAAATGGTTTATTGAAATCAGTGTTGAGACAAAACCCCAATTTAAATATTTTGATGATGAACAAAGATTAATTAAAAATTATAATATGATTCTAAAGCATGTTTTGTATCTAATAAGTGTACTTAAGTGTATTAATCAAGATAGGTACCAAGAAACTTAAACAGATCATATCAAAGAAGAAACAAGCTAAGTCAATAAAACCAAGAACGTTTTGGACAATTTTGAAGAAAACGAAGAACGTTCTCGAGGCGCTCTAGAAATGCAAAAACGTAGAAATAGTTCCAAATTCAGTTCGTGCAGTTTCAATTCAATCATGCTCTCTCAATCACGATAAGAGCAAATCATTATTGGAAGATCCCTCTACTAAGTCAAAGGCCAAGAATACGCATCACTAAGATCAATACTCAGTTGCCACACAGAGAAAGAACCAAGTCTGTTCTTGAACTTCAGAAGCAAGGATGAAGAACATTCTTGCTTTTTGGCTTGCTCTCACCTAATCACTGACAAAGGACAACCAGTTTGCTCCAAACGGGCAAATGAGCTGTCATAATCTCTTTTTGAGTCTATAAAAGAGACCTCAAGGTGAAGGCAAATATCATAACTCACAAAAGCAATTATTTCATCATTCATAATCAGATTCAAGAGTTTCCACCCTTTTTATACACATTTTCTCAAGTTTTGTCAAGTACTTTGAAACTGCATCATCCAATTACTATTTTGTTATAAGATCACTCTGAGTTCCAAAGATCAGAATCAATACTCAAATACGAGTTGAGGATATTTAGATTCTATCAAAACACTTTATCATTCTATTGTAATCTCAAGACAAAGTGAGTAAAAACTAGTCTTGAGAAGTTGTAAAAATCCTTCTATGTTATAGAGAAGGTAGTGTGATTAATCCTTTGTAAAGATTGAAGGGTGGGTCAGTGAAAAACTCCTTTCTGGATTGAAAGGTATTGGTTGTAACAGATCAAGATTGATCTGCATAAAATTTGTGTAAAAGTCAAGAGAGTTCTTGCCTTGGAGCACTTAGTTGAAAATCTCACAGATGTGAGGACTGGACGTAGCCCAAGTAGGGTGAACCAGGATATATATGTGTGTTATATTCCATCCCTTATCTCTTTACTTTCAAGTCTTTAAATATCAAGTTCAATAGTTAAACTAAAACTGTCATTTTCAACTAACCAAGAACTTTCTCAGTTTCTGGATCAGAACCAAGAACGTTCTCCATTTTTCTGATTTACAACCAAGATCAATCTTAAGTTACTTTTTTCAGAAAATTTTAAAAGGTTAATTTACAACTCAAACCCCATTTCTTGTAAATTGCTACATCAATCAGAAGCAGAAGAATATGTACAAGTAATTTCTTCCGTATACATGGCAGAAGGAAACATCTTTAAATTGTTGTTTCGAGTTTTGAAAAAACAGTTTAAAAACAATTTATGCCACCAAAAATACTACTGGTTTGAGTCGCGTACTAGGTCGCTCTCTTAAAGACGTTTCGCGGCACTGCCTAAATTGTGTAAGACAGACTATCAACCACAAAGTCCTCAGGATAAAACAACCCAGATACTTTGTATCGGAGTTTCATTGCACTGTGAAAAACCGTTCTAGAATTACACCCTCAATATGGCAGTCGAATGGCTGCCACTCGTAATATGTACTAAGACCACTTGGAAAAAAAAAAGGAGTAGTAAGAATAGAGAGGGAGAAGGAGAGAAAAGCCTCAAAGAATGGATAGTTTTTGGTGTGATTTCTAAATGAGCATAACCCTCTATTTATAGAGGAGATTTGCAACTGGATCATAGAGAATTTGGGATCCATCATATCAAAACCACACAAAAAACGTGCCATAATTTTTTAGGTTAATTTGACTCCGAATTTTCTAGGGTTTTGACCAGGTGCACGTCCACAAAACAAACAAAAAAAAGGTAGGGTTTTGACCATATACTGAAGCGCGCGAAATAGGGGGAAGGAATTGACCGAATTAGATACTTTGTGTTGACTCGGTGGAGGGCAGATACGTGTCCAGTCGTGTCAATTAAATAAAACGCAATCATTCCTTTATTAGATAAATAAATAAATAAATAATTTTTTAATTTTCTTGGTACTAAAAAAATAATTCACCACCCAAACCAGGCTGACCGAACAGCAGCGCACGCGTGTGTAGTGATTTATTTTGCATGCGTCTTTGCCCCTTCACAATAAAAGGATAATATTGTTGACATTTTAAAACATAAAAGATCAAATTGTCACTTAAAATTAAAATAAAAGACCAAATCTGAAAGAAAAAAAAGATAAAGGACTAAAACGTTAACCGAAATTAAGTTAAGGGACCACGAGTGCTATTTAGCCTATATAATAATATTAGCTATTCGTATTATTGTTGCATTTGTCGAAAGAAACTTTTCCAAATTAAAATTGTTAAAATATTATTTGCGGTCTACTATTTCACAATATAGATTAAATAACCTTGCTTGAATTTCAATTGAAAATAATTTTAAAAAAAATCATAATTATAAACAAATTATTAATGATTTTGCAATAAAAAATGCAAAGAGGATGATATTTAAATAATTATAAAAGTTTTGAATTTTTTTATAGATGCACCATTTTTTTATCTGCCCAGAACATTCAAATTCTAAAGATCGATCCTGATTATAATAAAAAATATTTTAATAATTATAAGTAATTTTTTAATATGCGAGAAATAAGAATGTTTTACAAATAAATAAAGTCTGAGTGATTCGGTAAATACTACTCAAATGATAATTGTAGGGACATTTGATTTGTTAAGGCATACATTCGAACTCTAGATCTCACATTTCTCCATGTGTGAGTTTTGCAAATATTAGAGAATATAATAGAATAAAAACAAGATTTGATAGATAAATTAATAATGATGGGATATAATATATATAGATAAGATACAGTTAACATACCATGTGTTTGATACATAAAGAAACTACATTATATTTTCTGAGGCCTAGAAAACCTACTTAATCTTAATCTTTCGAGTATGTTTTCTTTTTATTTTCTTTTCTTGTGTTATGTGTATGACCCCCAATTTATGTTTCTACTTTTTATTTAATAATCCTTTTTCTTAAAAAATTACGCAGAGAATAACATATAGAATAATATTATTTTATCATATTATATTTTTTATACACGTATCATAATAACATGATATAATATAAATATCATATTTAAAGAAAAAAGATAATCCTTATGAAACAGTTACATATTTTTCTAAATTAATTTGTAATATTAAATATTTAAAAAAAATCTATTGACACTACTAAATAAATAATTTTAATTTAAAAAAAAACCATGCCTAAATAAATAACTCTATTATATATGTGTTTTTTTACAGGTGAATAATTAAATTATATACGGAAAATAGGCTAAATAAATATATGATATAGATTATATGTAAATAAAAAAACCAACCTTGAAAAAAGTGATATTTAATGTTAAAAAATTTAAATTAATATTAATATTTTGTAATTTTGAATAATAATTTCTATATCAATTGGTTTTTTAAATATTTAGATTATATAAACTAAAAAAGTTACTCTTTAAATAAAATCATACATATTTTTAAAAATTATATGTAAAAATTTTTTCAATTTAATATCAAAAATTATTTATTTCTATTTATATTACTATTTTATTAGGTTTCAATTTTTTATATTATGAATTATATTTTTAGGGAATTTGTAATTACTCTTTTACCCTATACTATTTATTTTTAATTTAACTCATATTTAAGATAAAGATTTTAACTAATAACAAAATATGTTAACTTGCAAGCTTAATTTATCTTATCTCATTGTCTCATCAAACACTAAGAGTGTGTCTGCGAGTTGGTCTTTAAAAAATTTTAAAGAGGATAATTTTAAAGAGTTAAATCTATATATATATATATATATATATAATATTTAAATTAAAAATAAAAAGACTATTATATAATCATTTATAATATTATTTTTTTAAAATATTAAATATATATTAAAATATAAATTTAATCTTTTAAAAAATTTCCCTAAAAAATACTCTAAATTGAAATAAAATATTTAAGATAAAAAGCGGGAGTGATGAATACTTGCACGAATGAAGTACACGATTTATACTAACCACCTCCCATTGATTACCATGTGCACTATCTCTCTCACTTCACCACGGCAACACTCAAAGTAATTCATAATAGCCCTTGGTCAAATTTTCTAATTTTCACCACTGCCACATAATAAATTGTTATACATAATTTTCTGATTTCTTTGAACCTTTCATTCTTTAATTAATTAAACCGAACACTAGTGAGGTGATTCTGTAGCTACAATTTGTTTTTGAAAAGTCCGTAACTTCTGTTAAGTTGAACTAAAAATTAAAACACGTTAATGCATTTAGACAAAATTTAGTTAACAGGTACATATATTTTTATTTTTATTTTTTTATGAAGAGAGTATAATATGTAAAGTTAAATTGATTTATCAATCCAATGGATTCTTAATTAATCCCAATGCTAATGCTTTAAGTAACCGTTGTATTCCATTAATACAATAATTTGGCTTATAAAAAAAATTATTTTATTAATAGAATACAAATATTACTTAAACCACATATTAACAAGAGTATTAGTATAGAGATTAATTAACCATTGTATTCTTGCTCTCACACTAACAAATTTTGGAGTTGAAATTAAATTAATCTTTTTATAAATAAAATTATTGTATTAATGAATACAAAGATTACTTAAACCACATGTTAACAAGAGTATTAGTATACAGATTAATTAACAACACACATGATTGATTGGTACAATTTAATTTAAGTATAGATACCACTTATCCTAAAATTAAATATCTATCTTTTTTGGAGAAAACAACTCTCTATCAAAGAATACAATTAACTACAACAGAGAATTTTTTCACTCAATTTTTTTTTTCATCTACAATACTCAAACTGATTAAGGAATTAATTTAATGTTGAATGTGACTTTAATTTCTAATTCAAATTTTAATCGTTCAACAAAAAAAGTATTCCATAATAATAGTATAATACTCATGTAACTGTTGGTCAAGTACCTTCAAATACAAAAACAGAGAATTAGTTAGGACCACAATAAAATGAAACTTTTGAATAGTTTTGATCATATTGAACATGCTGCCACCTCTAATGGACACTTTGAAAACCTATTTTTGCTTCAACCCCTGAGTCTCTCTCCGTAATTCAATTTTATATATCTTGGATCTTGTGCTATATTATTGTGTACAGAGGAATACAGAGACTGCTTTCAAATTCAGTCCTCTGCTTGTGATTTTTATGTCTCCTCCTTTTCATTGTCAGAATAACCGTAAGATTTAGGAAACATTTCATCACTTTTTCAATTGTTTTTGGATAAATGCTTCCTTTTCCTTCATCAAGATGCTATCAAATAGGGTACAAAGATGAAGATAAACTACACTTATGTGTATATAAAGACACACATATCTTTAATTGGACTGTAGCAACTACCTTCAATTTTTTAATAAAAAAAACTTGTATTTTTGTTTTGTTTATTTAATTGGGTTTTTATAATATAAAGTAGCTCTTTTTTTTTTAAGATAATAATATAAAGTAGATGTTTATTACTAATTGCCTTTAATTAATTCCTAATAATAATAAGACATGTGCAGATTTCCACATGCAGTGGTAGTAGTAGGTCGGCATGCAATGCTATATATAGCTGCATGCATGTGAAGGGCTAATCCCCTCCCAAAGTCATTAACAAAAGTCTCTCAATATACTGCATTGAGTTTGATACTATCTTTTTTAATTCACCCTATTTTTTTTTTTTTTAAATTTTACTTATTTTTTCAATTTTTGTATTGAATTGAATACTAATTTTTTATTTTTTGTATTAATAGCTTTGGAACTTCACAATATTTATTCCTTTTATTTATAAAATTATTTCATTCGATATGTTCTCTTTTTATATATATATATATATATATATATATATATATTCTAATTTTAAATTATAGAGTTGTGGTTGTGATTGCGGTTATCTTCTAATTATTTATATTGTGGAAAAATATAGTTAAATACGATTGATATTGTCTAAATTCCAACGACTTCAAAATTCACAATATTAAAATTATAATTGCGATTTTTCATCGCAATTTATAATCATGATATATATAAGAAAGATATTAAATGAGAGGATATATTATATTAAGAGATGAAAGGAATAAAACTTAACTATTGATCAAATCATAAAAAATTAAAATTAAAACAGTAAATCATGTGACTATTTTATATGGTCAAAATTAAAAGGTCAATATTAAAACAATGAATCATGTAACTATTTTATACGGTCAATGGAGTATATTTTTAACAAATGTTTAATATGAATTTGAATTTCCAACATCCATGCCGTCAATAGTTTCAAGCTGTTGAATAATGAATTATTGATTGGTAACAACTCTGATTTAAAGCATCGTAAAGCGGCTTGATAAATAAAGAGATTCAAAATCAGAATTGCTGACGGTATAAATGTGTAAAACGTTTGCATTGGATTTGTTTGTTTCAGCAAAACTACTGCTATGTCATGAGAGGAACAGGAGATTATTTAATTGGATTAAGAAACTCTGACTCAATACTTTAAGATAATAAATTTATAAATCCTTTCAATTATATTTGTTCAATTACTTTTTTAAATAATATGAAACTACTAACGCAATTTAAAACATAACATGATTTTGCATCAATTCTTTAAAAAAATCGTGCAATTGGAAACTTAAATGGTTTACGACAAAACATGGAACAAACAATAAGATACATGCATCTGTGTAGGCATGTTAAATTGTCATTTTTTGCTTTTTCCATAACGGTTTCCAAAATATTTCCATTAAAATCAAATTTGTAACTTGAGTTAGCTCTAGAAATAACACACATATGTGTCAGTTGTTACAGATCTTGTTGTCCATTAAAAAATGAAAAGAAGAAAACTTTTCGCATGTGGCTCTCTATTTAAAGCTTGCATTATTAAAATTTGAAAATTGATACAATTAGTACTGAAATCGTACAACAGACAAACATACACACACACAAACGTTAACACGTAATAATAATAAATTTCCTTGATTTACTCAAAGTCTCAAATAGGTACTAGTTTATATCACAAACAAGTTAAAGCTTACCAATAACACTCTCGACTGAAAACCAAAAAAAAAAAAAAACATTCAAATCTTACAAATATGTATGCATGAAAAAAATATTTCAAGTATGTTAGGAGTCTAAAGGGTGAGCTTAACTCAAACACTAACTTCAAAGAAAGTAAAATCCTCGATTTATAAATCTCATGTTTTAGACAAAAAA
This sequence comes from Cicer cuneatum, assembly GCA_037974295.1. Taxonomy (NCBI): domain Eukaryota; kingdom Viridiplantae; phylum Streptophyta; class Magnoliopsida; order Fabales; family Fabaceae; genus Cicer; species Cicer cuneatum. The sequence goes on along the minus strand of JBBPBO010000004.1, from coordinate 36,554,434 downwards.
ATTTAATGTGAGATTTTTAATAATGCACCATTCATATATAGTCAACATCTCGTTGATAATACTTTACTAAATAACACTTCAACGAGCTTTACCAATTTAGTTAGAATCTTTCATCAATTATAATTCTTTATTGGTAGTACTTTCCGAGAAGTCAGCTCTTTTAACCTAAATACTAATATTAAGAGTATAAATCTAAATATAAAATCCAACTCAAATGACTAGATTATTTATTGAGAGAATTTCTTACCTTATAAATTATATAAGTCACTTTTTAGAGGAGAATCTCCAATTCAGATTTCTAAACAAAATATTAATCAATTATCAATATTACTTTTTCCCTCTTATACATTTTAAAATATTCACACAGGTATCAAAATGAGAAGTATCCACATTTTACATAATTTGTAGTAACTGTCATTAAGACGTTGTATTTTTTATTTTTGGCGAATCATGTTTGATTCAAAGCAATATACATATTAATAACCGGAGGGTTAGGTAATTCTACTAATTTAAGTTAAGGGATAAATAAGTTAAAAATATATGAGTTTAAACTCTAACTAAAAAAGAAAATAGTTAAAATACTAACATAAGCCTATCTAAAAACTAATAAGCAAAAATAATAAAAAGGGTACAATTATTATATGTTGAAATGCTAAGTAGAAGAAGAATCTTAATTTGTAAAACAATTGTGTCTATTCTGGCCATTAATTAACCACGCAAGATATGGAATGAGAAATGTACAAGAGAATAGATTAGTCAACAAAAGCAATGAGAAGAGAGAATCATACACTTCAACCTATATAAGATCATCCAAGGAATTGTTATAGCTAGCACGTGCATTTTTATATGGAATTAACTACATATATCTTGCTATATAGAATGAACAAAACACAATTTTTTACACAAAATAAAAATAATTAATGGAGTAGTTCATATATGAATATAAGAAAATTAAGGTTATTATTACCAATTATTCTAGCTTTTACAACAATGATTTGTCAACTAGATAAGTTTATATATAACTTAAATCATAAATATTCATCCTTAAAGCATAACTCAAGTGGTTCAACTCATCATCGTTTAAAAATCAAATACTAACCACCGGCATAACATTACCAGCTAACATTTCTCAACCAAAAAAAATCAAAATGATTTAAATACAAAATATAGCATAGCCATATACTTACTAAAATGCATGCATTGTTTTAAATTGCAGTCTACAACTGTATTTGCGGCCAAAAAGTAGATGACTTTGAAGGCTCTGCAACAGCAATTGTGACAGCATCAGCCGCATTACGCTGTAATATTTAGAATCACAATACACATGTAATTCTACAACTGCAATTTAAAACTATGTTTGCATGTAGGTACGCACTCACCTTGGCTAGCAGTGTAATAAAATACAATGAGCTTTGGCATATTGATCCATGGACCACACCAATTAATACTTGTTCCTTTTGCTTCATAGAATCAACAATGAGCTTCAAGAACGATCTCCGCGACAACCCTTATTATCATGTTGGTTACCATTGTGATTGCTATCCAAATCAAGAAGCTTGGAGCTAAATGGCATTGGAAAAGGTCTAACAGCAGGTGAATTGAATGAGTGAAAAGATGGAAGGAGTGGATGAGTCATAGCTTGAGAAGAAGAACTTGATGAGTTTATGAACTGAAAATGGTTGAATTGCTGTACTCTTGGATCATTTTCAACTGAATTTGTTGTTGTCATAAAAGGATTACTCAAAAGTGATGATGATGATGGTGTAGTAGAAGAAGAAGAAGGTCCAAACAATAATTGTGAAGTAGATTGTTGTAGTGGAAAAGAAAATGGAAATTGCAAACCATTTCCACTACTTTGATTTGGATCTACTTGTTGTGATTGGAACAATCCATGGCTTCCTCCAAATTGAGATAAAGACAAATTAGAAGGTTCTAAATGGTAGTTGTTATATGAGATAGCATTATTGTTAAGAAAACTTGGTAAAGTAGAATGAGTCTCCATAGGAAAAAGCTTTTGAGTTGAAGTTTGTTGAAAATTATTGTAACTAGCTTCATGATTTTCTTCTTCATTTGTTTTGATCCACTTACCCTTTTCAACAAAGTACTCTCTTTCAACTTCTTTCCCTTTATTATTAACCCTTGAATCCATTTCCCAAAACTTTGACCTTGCCATGAGATTTTGAATCCCAACAAATGATGAACTAGGATCATACAAAGGACCAAGTGAAAGTTCATGAGAAGCACTAGTAATTGATTCATGAAAAGGAAGTAGGGTTTGTGGATGATGAAATTGTGAAAAGCCTTGTGGGAATTGAAGTGGAGGGAGTTTATCAATGTCAAATTTTGTTGCTTCAAGTAACCAATCTATTACTTTACTTGGTTGTCCTAAACCAAGTTTGTCTTGAAGATCATATAATTGAATTGCTGTTGGAACTGAAAGCCTAATTCTTCTATCTCTTAAACCTCTTATAGTGCAAACTTTGCTATGCCTATCTTTTCCACCAAATGTACGAGATACTCTCACAATTCTTGGATTTCTTAACCCTGTTGATGACCATTGTCTTGAAGTAGAAGCTGCCTTTGAAATTTTTTCAATACTATTATTATTGCTATTTTCACCTCTCTCTTGCTTTGCTTCATAACCTTCTCTTGAACTTGCCATTTTCTTCTATATTTATTAAATCATTTTCTCCAATATATAAGGCGCTAGTACATATATTCCTATGACAAACAAAAAAATATAAATTAAATTATCTCTTGGCATAGAAATTTGTGTTATAATCAACTAAAAAAATATAATACAAAACTTATTGCACCCTTCATTATATATGAATGGTTCACATGTTTTAGTTATTTGTTGATAAAAGAAGGATCATAAAAAATTCGAGAGGAAAAAGTAAGGCTTTGAAAGTAGAATAATCTCCATGACATGGAAGATCTCTACACATGAACTGGATCAGTTTGTCTTTTCATCCAAACATAGAAGGAAAAATTTAAACAACTCTTTTTTTATTTACTTGATAAATTTTGAATTAAAGTTGAAGCAAAAATAAATTTTTTTTGTAAAAAGATGAGAAAAGTGAGAAGCATGAGGATTATAAGAAGACAAACTTACTTGTGAGAGAAAAATTGAGGAAGCTATTTGATTATTCTGTTCTATGCTTTTTCCACCATAGCTTAGCTAGAAAGAGAAGAAAGAAATGAATTGGAGTTGCAGCAACTATATATATATATATTAGAAATACCCTAAAATGAAAGTCTTTCCCAAATGAGCACCTAAATGTTAATTATTTGAGAAGATGCTTCTCCAGCCTTAGATTTCAACCTATTCCTTCAAGGGAATAATAAATTATTTAAATTACTAAATTTGAGACTTTTTGTAAAGTAGTGATGTTGGAATTTTACAGCATACATCTTACATGTACGTAAAAGCAAATGTAAATAAATAAATAAAAAATAAATTTCTTATTTGATTAATTACTTGGCATTCTTTAGAAGTGACACATCAACCAAACTGCTAGTGGTATGTAATTCCTCGATTTGTCATATTTATTCTGAACAATCACTGACTTAATCATTAACTTTTTATCAATATGCAATTATTCAATGGTGTGGGAAGGTTCAGTAAACAGCAAGTTTCAATATATTTGACTACGAACTGCTGGCCCAAAGGGAGAAAGATAAAAAATAAAAATAAAAAGCAAAAAACTTTTACCTTGAGTCTATTATATTTATTTCATTATTTATTATTATTATTATTATTATTATTATTATTATTATTATTATTATTATTATTATTAAAGTTTAACTTGTATAAACCAACGTACTAAGTTACTAACATTATATCTTTATAAAATATTAATTAAAATATCTAAACAGTAGATATATTAGAATGTTAATATAAAATTATTTTAAATGTTAGTATATAAAAATTAAACTTTATTACTATCATTGGTACAAATTTAATAGTTATACACTAACAATAACAAGTAAAACAAGTTTATATCATAATAATGTTTTTTAAAATATATGTCCAATTATTCATATATGTAATAGTACTTTTTTTCTGAACTAACCAAACAAAAAAAAATATATATATATATATATATATTATAAGAAAATCCTTTTCGAGTACATATAAAATACAATAGTATATACTAAATAGTAGTATATATACTGTACAAAAAAAATACTAGTATATGTATATATATTTTTTATTACAGTTATAGGTTATAAGAGTTAGATTTGTAGCAAGTTAGAATGACTAAATTACGTAGGATATGTTGTGGAAGAAACTGGAGTTGATCTTAACTTAAGTCTTAATTATTTAAAAAATATGTGGTGTACGCTATTTGAGTGAGATCAGTTGGATTATCTAGATGATATAGATATCATAGCTAGCTATAGCTGCGCTATAGATGAGGGACCAATTACTTAGGTTCTTAAAAGCATCACTCAAATTATAGATAATGGGACCACAGGCAGATGGCAGTAAGATTTGTCCGGCACAACTTGGACGATCTCTAAATTTCATTTTTGTAACAAAGTTTGGTTAGTTAAATTACTAATTAATTACTTGTGCTAATTTAATACCATTGCTGTATGCAAACCTCAACAATTTGGCATATTAGCTGGTGCTGCTAGTTTTAGGAATTCTTACATTGATGGTGATTGATTTAGATTAGACGATTTAAATTTGGTATTTTGAATTAAAAATTTAAATTTGTATATATTTTAAATTATTTGATTTTACTTAAATATTATTCATGTCCAACTATGTAAAAGCTATAATTTTAATTTTTAATTTTAATATTTCTTAATAATTGTCCACATATACATTAATCTCAATTTTTAATTTTAATGTTTCCTTAATAATTTCTCCACATATACATCTTTAAATATGTATATGGAGTACTTTGCCAATGGAAATAAGAAAAACCCTAATAGACAATTATTCACCGTAAGAAAAAAAATTAGCTACAAAATTAATTAATGTCAAAAAAATAAATCAGTCTCTAATTCCTCTATCACTAAATTTATTTACAGATTTACAAAATATTTTTATGTTTTGATGATTTAAATGTTCCTTAATAATTTAATTGTTTTTAGTAGTGATTGATAGTTCCATATAGTTTTAAGATTACTTTTTAATGAACATCATGCCTCCTCCTTGCAAAGTTACAATCCTATCTAAGTAGCTACCAACAAGATCTGAACAATGACTCGCCCACGTTGTAAGAGACAGACTACATTCAGTTGGATTCAAAATATGGTTATTTTAGTTTAATAAATGGATTTTGTATACTTTTGTATCAAATTAGTGTTTCAAGAAAAGAGAACCATCTTCAGTCCAATTACAATTTTAAAAGTTGCAAACATGAGAAAAATAAGAATAATGCATTTTCTCTAAACAGATTCCTTAATGAAGTTAACATTCTTAATTGGTTAATGGTCCATTGATGTACTTTACTAATTTTAATAAATTTTAATAAAATATTATCGATGTTTAATATAGATTTAATTCAAAGGCAGATTTCGTTATTTTTAATAAAATACTATATCTATTTCTATTTTTTATTATATATTATAAAATTAATTTTTGATTAAAAATAATAAATGTCCATTTTTAAATATTTTTTGAGAAGTAATATATCAGGCATCCGTTGTTTCAAACCTCTATTTATATATATATATATATATATATATATATATATATATATATATATATATATTTGTGAAAAATGTTAAAAATATACTTTCTAACATATACTTGTCAATACCCTCCTTTTATTGGTTAGAATATGGAACTCACCAAATTGATATGGTTCCACATAATTAAATAGGTTTTTTATGAATTTCAATTAATAAAAATGAATGAGTTGAAAAGTGTGTGTTAGAATATCTACAATACAATTGTGTGTTTTCTTTAATAAGTACCACACTAAATAAGCATCTTATTCTTACTGTAAGAGTAAAATATATAGAGTGTTTATAGAGAAGGATGATTATAAAATGATATAAAGTTATTAGTTCGGACTCATTTAGTAGTTATATATATATATATATACGCTACTTGCCCAAGCTATATATGCTAAAAAAACATTAAAGGACAAATAGGAAACTTTAAAGGACAAAAAACGTTGGAAATGCTGGGGAATGAAAGGGTAAAGGACTGCAAATTTTTCCTTCCAAACTAAGCAATAGTAACCTAATTTTGTATTTATTGACAATATATTAAAAACACGGTTAAGAGAATCATCTCTCATAAATGATTTTTATTACAAACTACAAAATCAGTTTTCATTTGAAGTACACAGTTTTAACTTTTTTTAAAAATTCTTATTTGCTTTCAAATTTTTCTACAAAGGGATAGAAACTTTTTAAAATTCTTATTAGTCTAATCATTATTTTTGTTTATTAAATTTTTAATTATTTTAACATAAATGTAATTTTTAATTTTTAATATAATTTTAATTATTTTTTTATATTCAAGTATTACAATTATGTACACCATTTTTGAAATATTAATTTTATTTTATATTTACTACGCACTCTATTTCTAAAGTATTTTCATGTACACTACATTAATTCTACTTCAAAAAACCATATAAAGTAGGTTTAGCTTTTGACCAGAACAACTTCCAGTGTACTATGAAATTTCTCAATTATTTTGGTGGAGATTCCTATATTATTTAGTCTATTTTTTTAGTTTTTTTCATAAAAATAAAATAAAATTACCAAAGTGCAGAAGCAACGTAATGATTACTAACATCTCAATTATATTAATCCCAAAAACCAGCGATCAACTGCGCAAAATGCCCACAAAATATATTATACAAAAAAGAGATACAAAAATAAGGGAGGATTATGGTAAAACCCAAAAATATAATAATAAATATTATTGAAAACGAAAGATTGAAAGACCTATTCTATTTCGGTCAAAATCATTCTCCATGAAAGAGAAAATGGAGTCTTATTACTTAAATGGTTTTATTTTCTCTAAAATCTCTAAAATATAATCACTAAATAATTTAATATCAAAATCACTTATTTTATTATCTATAACAAACATGTCCATAATATTTATTTCCTATCACTATAACAAAATCGACGATTAGCCACGGTTCATTAGCTATGGTCACGATGACCGTGTGTAACCTAAACAATTTTCCACGGTTGACCGTGGCTAACATTATAATAAGTGGTGTTGTTTCTCTCTTTTCCATTTTCGCTCGTTTTCATTTTCGCTCGTTTTCATTTTCGCTCTTTTTTTCAAATTCCCTCTTCTCTTCTAAATCCCTAAAAACCCTTAAATCATCAGTAACACCACCATTTCACCCTTACGCCACAGTTTCGACCCTAACGCCACCGTACCAAGACATCCTAACGCCATTGTTTCAAATCCTTTCACCCTTACGCCACAGTACGTCATTGTAACGACATCGACAAATCTCTCCTCACTGATTCAACTAGACGCGAGTTTTTTTAACATTCTCTTCGGCTCCAGTGAATCCTCCATCACTTGTTTTTCCATCTTCTCTCTGAAATGACTTTGTTTTCTTCAGTTTCGCTAATTTCAGTTTGGATGTTTTAGGTTTTAATTTTTGCCGTTGATACCGACACCCAAAGACTCGTTCTTTGAAGCTTCTTCTTCAGTTTCTGTTCTTTTATCTTCGGGTTCTATTTTTTACAAACTTATTTGGTAATTCCTTTGTAGTTGCTTTTAGCTTTTGATTTGGTGCATTGAAGATTAGTTTTCTTTGCTAATGTATTGGATCCTCTAGTTTTCCAGATAATGATATAAATACTAGTAGTAATTTCTTTCTGTGTTGCATGCTAAATTACAGCCAAAAGACAGCCTTAATCTATATAGGCTAAATAGCACTCGTGGTCCCTTAATTTAATTTTAGTTAACATTTTAGTCTTTTATCTTTTTTTTCTTCCCGATTTGGTCCTTTATTTTAATTTTAAGTGACAATTTGATGTTTTATATTTTAAAATGTCAACAATATTATCCTTTTTTTTTTTACAATAAATTAAAAATTCAACAAAATTTTCAACCAAAACCCATAAAATTAATTATATTCTTTAATATAATACAAATTTTATCAAATTCGTAACTCAAATCTTCAAATAAACTCATATTTTCATTTTTTATTTGATGTTGTTAGAGATGGAATTTTAAAAATCAAATAAAGAATAAAAATATGTCGTAACTCAAATCTTCAAATAAACTCATATTTTCATTTTTTATTTGATGTTGTTAGAGATGGAATTTTAAAAATCAAATAAAGAATAAAAATATGAGTTTATTTGAATATTTGAGTTACGAATTTGATGAAATTTGTATTATATTAAAGAATATAATTAATTTTATGGGTTTTGGTTGAAAATTTTGATGAATTTTTTGAATTTTTGTAAAAAAAAAAGGATAATATTGTTAACATTTTAAAACATAAAAGATTAAATTGTCACTTAAAATTAAAATAGAGGACCAAATCGGGAAAAAAAATATAAAGGACTAAAACGTTAACTGAAATTAAGTGAAAGGACCACGAGTGCTGTTTAGCCATCTATATACAATCTTTTTAGCATAAATATTGGATCCTCTAAATAATCATGTGAACTGAAATCAGAGAAATAGTTTTGCAAAATTTAAGAGTTGCAACATCAGAGAAATAGTTTTGCAAAATTTAAGAGTTGCATATAACTAAAATACAAGAAAAAAGGAGAATTGAAAAGAAGAAAAAAGGTCCAGCAATTTACTAGCCAAGAAGCAGGACAAAAAAAAACAAAAAAACAAAAAGAAGATCATGGTTGTTGTTATTGAAATCAGACCATGACTAATTGCCTTCTAGCTTCAATTCTTAGATCTTCCTTCATTTTTCTAATGAAATCTTCAAAAAGTTTGTTTAACTCTTCTGTGCTTAATACACAACCTTCTTCTTCTATATCATATTCTTCTTCCTCTTACTTTTCTATGTTGTTTTCTTCAATTAGAATGTAATCAATTTCTGACCCTTGTATATCATATCATATTTTTCAAACACTTGATGCATAATGTTAAAGTTGAAAACAATCAATTTCTTTGGAACAGATACTAGGACTTAGCTTTTTACAATAGGATGGTTCATAAGGTTAGTTGGTTAGGCATTTCCTTAATCGACTTTTTTGAGAAGTTGCATTGCAGTATTTCTCTTTTGACTTTCATTGATTGTCAGCAATAATGTATTTATTGTGGTAATGGTGGTAATATATATGTCTAAATTTTATTAGATTCTTTTGTTAACTTTTATTTCAGACGACAATGTGTTAGAGAAGAAGACTTGGCAAAGGACCTCAAATTGCATACAAAGCAACTTCGTCGAACCCTGCGGTGTTTTGAAGAAAAGATTATCACTCGAGATCATAGGAGAGAGGTAACTATCCAGTTCTGTCCATTCATTACACTGCTGTTATTTTGTGAATTACATTTGTCCTACTAGCATTAACCAATCAAATCAATATGTCCTGCTGTTTGATCCATTGTTTGACTGTGAGCTCACATGTGGCTTAGTAACAATCTTTTGAAGTTTAACAAGTTAATATAGTCAGTCAAACAGTTACCTATAATTGATATTAAATCATTTAAATGATAGTAGCGAAACTCTTAAATGGGAGTACTCTAACAACATTGTAGTGAAATTTAAAGATTTTAAACTAATTAATTTATCTCAACTAGGAAAAGATATCAGAGAACTTGTCTCAAGATCAAGAACGTGTTGTCACTGAAGGTGTTCCATCAAAGATTAATGCCTATCCAGATGATATTATTGGAAAAGTGTACGAAGTTGAACATTCAGGTCGAGTGCGTGGTTTAGGTGTTGGTGTTTGCCCCACGAGTGTTTTCAAAACACCCAGATATTTCACGCAATTTGACAATGTTGGTAGCTCTAGCCAAAAAAATGTTGATGAGTTACAAAAGGAAGTGAACACTTTGAAAGAAAAGCTAATTGGATATGAAGAGACTAAGGAGCAACTTTCACAAACACAAGATCAACTTAAAGTTCTCCTTAATTTTATGCAAAGCAAATTTGGTGATGAGTTACCTACTTTTAACCAAGGTTTCCCTCCACCTTAGTAATATAATTTCTTATAATATATAGAAATTGATGTTAATAAGAGTTTTGCACTTAGATCTATACTTTAAGTCACTAGAAAATATCATGTTCTATTTCTTTACATAGTGATTAATATTATTAAAATGATACTCATTCATTAGTGTTAGTTAGTAAATATTTGCTTACATTATGCTTTGATTTGGCAGGTTCTAATTCTCATAATTAACGAGTAAAGTTCACCTTGATTTTTGGACTACAAATGGAAGAATTGTGTTTTTTGTTGTATGCATGCAAATGGAAGAAATATGCTGCTATTTGAATTGCAAATGGAAGGAATGTGATGTTTAGTGGATTGTTTTGCTTTTGCTCTAGACTATTTTGATGTCGTCAACAATTTTTGAATGCTTCATTAGTTTATGTATAAGATTTAGAATGTTTGACTACTTGTTTATGTTTTTTTGTTGGTATAAACTATTTTATACTTTTATATTAATGATGGTTTTAGAATGTTAATTAGTTATTGTTGCTATATTTGTCAAGAATGTCTTCCTAGTATTAAAGTGTTTGATTTGACTCTATTGTTAGAAAGGTATGACCAAAACAGGGACAGATCTGCAATTGATATTAAAAAAAAAAACATTTAGTCACGGTTGGCTCGTGGCAAAAGCGAAAACAGAATACTTGTTTTATTTCATCAATTAACACGATTTTAGCCGTGGCTAACTGTAAAATAAGCGTGACTAAAAATATGTTACCACGACTCTTTTAAGCGTGACTAATATGAATTTTAACCGTGGCTAATAAATTGCGACGCTCAACTACCCCACATGAAGGGTTAGCATGGCTAACTTTATTTGCCACGGTCAATTGGCAATTTTGCCACGGTTATGAATGTGGCTAAATAGTATTTTTTTTGTAGTGCATTTATATAATTTTTCTTTTTAACTGTTCACATTATTATTTAGTGTGAAAAGCCAAGAGTTTATTTACTCTAAGAAAATATTTTCCATTTTATTTCATAATATCTGTGTTAATTTTACTTATTAATAAGAAGATAAAATATTTTTTGAACAATTAATCCACATTTTCATGTATCTTTATTATATAACTAACATTTTATCTTCTCCCAATGATAATAATTCTCTTAAAAAGCCTCTCAGTTTGGTAAAATAAATAAATATTTAAAAAAACAAAAACATAATATATATTTACAAAATAAATAGATAATTTACTCAAAGCCAATCTGAGTGGGACGTCACTAAAACCCTTGCTTTATACCTCCTAAAAAATAACTAATTTGTCATAATTATGAGATATGCCTGCTTTTGTGTGAAAAAATCTTTAGATCTTAAATGTTTTAGCCTTTTTTGCATCTCATTATTGAACTATCACACTAATTTTTTTACTCTTTACGCTAATTTGTTGATGAACTAATACCAGGCCACTATTATGAAAAAAATGTAAATTGACAATGTTTGTTTATTTACATTGGTCTTGTCCACTATTTGAGTCAATTATTTATTTATTTAATTATGTTGTCTGTTTTTAAGAAAAAAAAATATTTTAAAATGAAATAATTATTTCTATTTAATTATTTGTTTATAAAATATGAAAAATCTTAAAACTATTTAATCCTCATAATATGAAAGTTTTATCCCATACCCCTACAATTATACCTATACCCCCACAAAATTTTCAAAATACCAAAATTACCCTTCACTTTTATTTTACTATTTTATTAAATTAAATTTTTTTTTACCTTCTACCGGAAAACTTGCCAAAAAGTTTTCCGGTAGTGTTAAATTTACGCTTTTTCCGGAAAACTTCCTCCCAAGTTTTCCGGTAACTACCGAAATGAAATATTCGCGTATTTTCCAGAAAACTTTCTCATAATATTATTGATTTTAAGCATCGCTTTACGTTCGGTCCGCTATGAAATTTGTAAAAAAAAAAAATTTAAACACTTATTGATTATTAAATAACGACATTTATATCATATATGAAGATAAAATTGATAACTTTTATTTTAATTTAGAGTTATACACGTTTACTTTTTAATTACTGTTTTTATTTATATTTTATTTGTCATATCTGGTTTGTCCGCGAAAAATGAGTCGCCACCAATTTTATTTTTTTCAAAAAAGGTAAAATTAGATAAAACCTAAAATAAAGATCTTGAACCAAAAAATGGATTCGGGAGTCGATTACGAGTAGAGAAAGTAATATTACCCTGAATTAGCTAGAATATCACTAGAAATGGGGTTGAATAGAGATATTTGTTGTTTTAAAAATTTCTTTTAAGTTTTAAAGCTTTATCCTCTTCGAGAGGATGAAAATCAGAGGTTGGAAATTTAAAACTATGAGTATGAACAGATTACTAAAAGACAAAGAGAGAGAGGTTAGAAAATGACACACACAACTTTATACTGGTTCACCCAATAAGGGTTACGTCCAGTCCTCACACACTTGTGAGATTTCACTAAGAAAACAATCAACCTCTCACAGAGGTTAGTTACAACTTGTGTGTTCTTGAGCTTCACCAAGCTTACAATATCTTCTCACGGATTTCAACTATTTCTAAGTGTAACTCACTTAGAAATGACAATATTGTTTGAAGGTGTTTGTGATGTATCTCTTTACTAGCACTTTCTAAAAAGATGTTTCAAAGATCTAGAGTAATACAATAGAAAGTATAAAGAGAGGATGAGAATAACACTTGATAGCTCTTAGTCTTTTTCTTTGTATGCTTTGTAGTTGTGTGTTGAATGAAGAAGAGCACCATTCCTTTTATAGAGTTGTAAGATGGTCTATCCATGTGTTTTGATGTTTCATGTCCGTTGGGCACTTTAATAAAAAATCCAAGGCCAGTAATCTGAATTACAGAAATGTCATTCAGCTGTCTTTTGTCTTGTTTGAGCGTAGGAGGATGGGAATTCAGTCCATCCTCGTATGGGAGGTTCAAACCTCCTTGAAGTTTGGGCCTTAACTGTCTTTTGCTTTTGCGTTCTCCAAGACATGTCAAATTGCATTTTGATCTTGTTCAGTACATCCTGTATGTACTTTTGAAAAGGTAGAACCATTTTCATCATAGGAGGATGAAGAGAGCTGGAGGTCTATCCTCTTATACTTCATTCTTCTGTGTTCATCCTCTGTCTTTGTTTTCTTCATTTGACTTGATTTTTTCTCTAAACTTTAGCACTGATTTAACTTCTCTTTTGACAAGAAATTAATGTTATCGTGATTCTGAATATTTTGCATAACTGTTGGTTCATCCTCTTTGAGGGTTCATCCTCGAGTCCATCCTCCAGTTTGAAAAACTTGTTGCATTGACTTAGATTTTATCTCTTTTGAAGAGCAACCTGTTTTCTAATAATAATACACTCAAGAGCACATATTAGTCTTAACAAGAATCATAATCATTAATTTTGTTATCATTAAACCATTTGAAAGAGATTTTGTCTTAACATACCCTACATCGTCCGTTAAAACGATTACCCTATAATTAATTGTATACAAATTATTTATTTATTTAATTATTTATTTTTCCCCTAAGAGAATAATAAAAATGAAGATAAATTATTTACGTTAATAAAAGAAATAAAAATATATTTTTTTATTAATTTAGTTTGACAAGGAGAAAACCTTGCTCCTACGAATCCCCAGGTGCAATAGGGAAATCAAAACGAACGTAGTTCTTGAGTAGAAAATATTTATGTGTAGTCCGATTTTATTATTACTCAATTTTAATTATTTTATTATTATAATTATTATTATATATGTAAAAAAAGGTAATAATAATAATAACAAAAAAGAGGTGAGATGTCTGTTCACGGATTGTTTTTATTTTTTATTTTTTTATTTGGTTTTAGAGTTGAGAAAAATTAGTTCTTGATAGAAAAAACAACAGTAATGTGACGATATATGAACGAAATAGATAGACGCGATGACGAAACAAAATATGCAGCATGTTAAAGAATTTTGCTCGTGCATTGTCGGATTTGTTACCACGCAAATGCCACCGACGACTAGTGGGTGAGTGATGCGGCGCGGTGAGCGAGGATGAATTTCATCCGGCAGCAGCGACTATTAATTCTAATCTTTAAAAACATTATTTATTGATCTAGTTTGTTGTTATGGTTTTTTGGGTTATTTGATAAACCATGATATGAGTTTTGTGTTATGTTACAATGGAGTGAAGTTTGTTTTACTGGGTAATTAGTTTATAAGCATAAGTTATTTATATATTTTTTTAGTATGTGTGTTGCAAAACAATTTTAGGAACAGGGACAATAGATTAAAAAAAAATGAAAGCTTAGAAAAACTAAATTGCGATTTTTTTTTAAAATTGAAGCAATGATAAAAAGAAAATAAGAGGAGGATAATATCATTGATACCTTATTGCTCAATTGGTTTTGCTGGAATCGTTTTACCATGTTCAAATTCTCTGCTACTCTTTTTCCTATGATTCTCTTTTTTTTTCTTTCTTTAGTGCTCTCCCTTTCTACTCTTGGTGTCGATTATTTATAGACTTTATGAGTGTAGGTTACAAAAGACAAGGAAATAATTGTGGATTGATTACCAATTAATATTCATCAATTTGTTTTCGGTTTCTTTTCATTCAAATGATCACTATTATGCTGATTTTTATTTCTATTCACAAATTTTTTTTTTCGGTTTCTTTTCATTCCGATGATCACCATTATGCTGATTTTTATTACCATCAATCCATTTCTTTTCGATTTCTTTTCATTCAATTTATCACCATTATACTGATTTTTATTACCATCAATCCATTTCTTTTCAGTTTTCTTTTTATTCAATTATATACTTTTTTTTTATGTTTTAGAAAAGAGTGAGTGCCTGAACAAGAATCATAGGCAAACAAGAACTAGAAACACCCATGATTGTCTAAAGTTTATAGTCTAATTATTTATATTTTTTCTCATATATATATATATATATTATTTATTTATAAAATGTCTAAAGAAAGCGGACAAAATTAGGTGTCAACAGCTGTCCCTCTTTACTTAGAATTTACTTGAGAATCAAAGTAAAGATAAGTAAAGATGACAACTCTAATTTTGTTCGAAAAGGATTTTTGTAGAACGGTGCAAGTCTTTTTCCCAGCTTCAAGATATTGGTCGTTTTCTCGGCTTCGGGTGCGAGTTGTTTTCCCAACTTCAACATACGGGTTGTTTTCTCGACTTCGGGTGCGAGTCATTTTGCTGGCTTCAAAATGCGTGTCATTTCTCGGCTTCGGATGCGAGTCGTTTTCCCGGCTTCAGGTGCGAGTCGTTTTCCCGCCTTCAACATACGGGTCGTTTTCTCTGCTTCAGGTGCGAGTCGTTTTCCCGACTTCAACATGGGGATCGTTTTCTTGGCTTCGGGTGCGAGTCGTTTTCCCAATTTCAACATGGAGGTCGTTTTCTCGGCTTCAAGTGCGAGTCTTTTTTCCCGGCTTCAACATGCAAATCGTTTTCTTGGCTTCAGGTGCGAGTCGTTTTCCCGGTTTCAACATGCGGGTCATTTTCTCAGCTTCAGGTGCGAGTCGTTTTCTCGGCTTCAACATGGGGGTCGTTTTCTTGGCTTCGGGTGCGAGTCGTTTTCCTGGCTTCAACATGCGAGTCGTTTTCTCGGCTTCAGGTGTGAGTCATTTTCCCAGCTTCAACATAGGGGTCGTTTTCTCGGCTTTGGGTGCAATTCGTTTTCCCGACTTCAACATTCAGGTCGTTTTCTCGGCTTCGATTACGAGTCGTTTTCCCGACTTCAAAATGTGGGTCGTTTTCTCGACTTCAACATGCGAGTCGTTTTCTCGGCTTCAACATGCGAGTCGTTTTCTCGGCTTTAAATTTATGAATTGTCATGAGTGAATGAATGAATATGTTGGTTTTTATTATTATTTTTATTGGACACGATCATTCAAATCTGGGATGAGAAGGGCACTTATACATTTTTCTTGAACTTGATATCTTTTATCTCTCTTTTGTCTTCTCATTTTCCCTTTTTTTGAAGAAGAATTATTGTTGTGATCTTAAGCTAGATCTCATGTTGTCGTTTGCCTTGTACCCTAAACAACCTCTACTATGGAAACTTTATCGCAATTCCTTATATCAAGGTATGATATATGTTTTACTTTCCAATACATGATAATCATAAGATGCATTCGGGAAAAATGGTTAAATTATAAAGATGATGAAAGTATATATCAATATATTGAGGTTCGATGTTCATCGTAAAAAAGAATATACATAAGATAAAACAAAAGAAATGGGTGGAAGACCCGACTTGGTTACTAGTAATTCAAAGGTAGACAATACTAACTTCTCATGCCATAGTCCGATCCATATAATTGATCATGCCCTTTTGAGTATATATTCTTTATTTTTGTTGTTGTTGTTGTTTTTCTTCTTCTCCTAGGTTGCCCTTTCAGGTTTTCAACCCAATAGGTATTTATTATATTTTTTGTACCCTAATTTTTGCCTAGGTTGCCCCTTTCAGTTTTCAACCTAACGGGTATTTATTACTTCTTTCTTTTTTGTGCCGTAATT
The DNA here is from genome assembly GCA_037974295.1 of Cicer cuneatum. NCBI lineage: Eukaryota > Viridiplantae > Streptophyta > Magnoliopsida > Fabales > Fabaceae > Cicer > Cicer cuneatum. The sequence goes on along the minus strand of JBBPBO010000004.1, from coordinate 36,537,786 downwards.
TTTGTCTAGGTAGCCCATTTCAGGTTTTCAACCTAGTGGGTAATTATTACTATTTTTTTTGTTTGTACCCTAATTTTTGCCTAGGTTGCCCATTTCAGGTTTTCAACCTAGCGAATATTTATTACTATTTTTTGTACCCTAATTTTTGCCTAGGTCGCCCTTTCAGGTTTTCAACCTAGCAGATATTTTATTATTATTTTTGTGTACCCTAATTTTTGTCTAGGTCGCCCTTTTAGGTTTTCAACCTAGCGGGTATTTATTACTATTTTTTGTACCCTAATTTTTGCCTAGGTCGCCCTTTTAGGTTTTCAACCTAGAAGGTATTTTATTATTATTTTTTTTGTACCCTAATTTTTGCCTAGGTCGCTCTTTCAGGTTTTCAACCTAGCGGGTATTTTATTTAAGTATAATACTTATTTACTGCATTTGAGTTTACAGGGATGGCTAAATCTTTTCCGTCCATATTCGTGAGGATCAAAGCTCCACCTGAGAAATCTTTCTTTACGACATAGGGGCCCTCATAGTTAGGGGTCCATTTCCCAAGATAATTCTTTTGAATGGGTAAGATCTTGTTTAGCACCAAGTCTCCTTCCCGAAATTCTCGAGGACGCACTTTTTTCTCGTACGCTCTTTTCAGTCTTTTTTGGTATAATTGCCCATGGCATAAGGTCACCAACCTTTTTTCTTAAATTAAATTCAATTGATCGAAACGGGTTTGCACCCATTCTGACTCCTCTAGTTTGGCTTCCATTAATACTCTTAGCGAAAGATTTCTACTTCAATGGGTAGCACAACCTCCATGTGTGTATCGAACTACGATACCCTATAGTGCAAACGACAACCTCTCATGCCAATCTTTGTATGTTACAACCATTTTCTAAATAATTTTATTGATGTTTTTATTTGTGCTTCAACTGCGACATTAATTTTCGGTCTGTACGGGGATGAGTTGTGGTATTGAATTTTAAAGGTGGCACACAATTCATCAATCATTTTGTTATTCAAATTTGTGGCATTGTCAATAATGATCTTTCTTGGTATGCCTTAACGGAATTTTAACTCCCTTTTTATGAATTTGACCACCACATTTTTGGTTACGTTGGCGTACGAAGCGGCTTCTAGCCATTTGGTAAATTAATCGATTGCCACCAAGATGAAGCGGTGTCCATTTGATGCTTTTGGTTTGATCATTCCGATGACGTCTATGCCCCACATTGAGAATGACCAAGGCATTGTAAGGGTGTTCAAGGTCATTGGTGGGGCATGGATATTGTCAGCATATATTTGACACTTGTGGCATTTATTTACATAATCAAAGCAAATTTTTTCCAGGGTGAGATTTTATTTTGCCTCATTAAAATCAACGCATTTGAGAGTACCATATCATGATTCCTCTTACACAAAATGTTTTTGTTCAAGAAAAAGCTCGTGGCTAACCGTCAGAGTCCTTTTCTTACTATATGATATTTTGGGAGGATACTATTTATTTATAAAATACTGTTATGTCGTGATACCAAGGTTTCCCATCGGTTTCTTCTGCCATTACTTGACAGTAGGCAGGATGATCTCGACTCTCTATTTTAATGGATGTGATTTCATCTTTTCAACTTATTTGGAACATCGAGGATAAAGTAGCCAAAGCATCACCTAGTTGATTGTTTTCTCGAGGGACACGACGAAAGGTGATTTTGTCAAATTGTGAAGACAATATGTTGGTAAAATAAGGTGTTAACTTCTTATATCGAGTTTCCGATTCTTGGTTAAGTTGATTAATGACTAAGGCTGAATCTCCATATACTTCTAGTATGTTTGCTTTTGATTCCAAAGCAGCCAAAATTCCCAAGGTACAAGTTTTATATTTTGTCATGTTATTGGTACAATCAAAACATTGGCGCATTTTGATAGCTATGAACTATTTTTTTTGGGAGATATTAAGACAACCTCAATCCCATGTCCCATTACGTTTGAGGCCCCGTCGAACAATAGGGTCCATTTTCCATTATTGCATTCTTCAAACAAAATCACGATGCTTTCATTCGGGAATTCACATTGCATTGATTGATAATCATCCACCCTTTGATGTCTTTCTTAGTGACATAAGTATTATCATATTTTGATAACATCACCTACCAGTTAGCAATTTTTCCCTGTGAAAGCAGTTTTTTTCGAAAATGTACTTGATCGAATCCATCTTGGATATCAAGCAAGTCATATGGGCCGCCTAGGCTAAGGCACGACAAGTTCGTTCTAACATTGTATATCTGTAATTTTTTTTACCCAAATAGTAAATGACATGCTCATTCTTTCCTGTTTCATCGTGTTGCCCCAACACACATCCCATGGACCCGTTAAGGACTGGAAGATACATGATCAAGGGTCGGCCCAGAATTGGGGGGACTAGGCTTCTGCAAATACTGTCAGATTTTCTCAAATGCGGTTTGGCATTCTTCATTCCACACAACTGTTTGATTTTTCCTTAAAAGTATAAAGATCGGTTCACAAGTGGTGGTTAGTTTTGATATAAATCTTGAAATATAATTTAATCACCCAAGAAAACCGCGACCTTCTCTTTCTGTACTTGGGGTAGGCATTTCTGAATGGCCCGAACCTTATCAATGTCGACCTCTATTCTTTTTTAACTAACTACAAGTCCCAATAATTTGTTCGAGCTCACGCCGAAAGTGCACTTGGAGGGGTTAAGTTTTAGCTTAAACTTTCTAAGTCTTTCGAAGAGTTTCTTTAGGTCAATAACATGTTTTTCTTCTATTTGTGACTTAACAATCATGTCATCTACATAAACTTCTACCGCTTTATGTATCATGTCATGGAACAAGGTTTCCATAGCTCTTTGGTAGGTCGCCCCAACATTCTTCAGACCAAAAATAAAAGTCGTTCTTTCTATATCTTTAGCCGCCATCTTAATTTGATTATACCTAGAGAAACCATCCATAAAAGAGAAGAGCGAATGGTCGGCCGTATTGTCAACCAGAATATCAATGTGAGATAACGGGAACATCTTGGCTTTTAAATCAGAGGGTGCAGGTCAATCATCCTGACTTTAAATTAGAGTGTACGAGTCAGTCATTCCGTCTTTTAAATTAGAGGGTGCGGGTCAGTAGTCCTTATTTTAAATTTATACACTATTGAAAATATGAAATGTCATGAATGCACCTGATGAATGAATATTTTCCTTCATTTTCATATTTGTTTTCAATTTTTTTCAATCAACTTTTTTACATTTTTTTATTTTATTTCTTTCACCTCCTTACAAACATGGTCCTTGGATTCATGGATGAAATATGTGCACCACTTTGAATAAATAATGGTTATTGTCCTTTTGATCTTTAAAGAGATTTTTGTTACATCTTCGACTTGATCTCCAGTCGCCACTGCCTTATGTGTAAAGACATCATACTAGTTTTGGCCTCTTGACACTCATATACTTTGTGCCCCAACATATGATTATCATAAGAAAATGCATTTTGACAAAAAGATTCATAACACAAGAAATTAGTGAAGCAAGGTTTAAAATATGATATCTAGTGAGAAAATCTATGGTACAAAAAAAAAGAAGGATTCATAGAAAAAAAAAGAAGATAAAGTGATCTCATATGGGTAAATGACTCGATTTGTTTGTAGTATTTCATAAATGAAGTGTGTTAATAACTCATGCCAAAATTTTAATCACGTTTTTAATCCACTTTGTTGGATATGATTTGCCTTAATTTATCTTCACAACCTTTCAGAATATATTCTGCTTTGAATTTGATCTGTGTAAGCTATATTATTTGCTCATTTTCTTTTATTCTCAAGCTAGTGAACTTCTTCCTTTTTTTTTTTGCCCTAATTTTTGCCTAGGTCACCTTTCTGGGTTTTTGACCCAATAGGTCTTCATTCATTTTCTCCTAGGTCCCCCCTTCGAGTTTTTGATCTAGCAGGTCTTTATTCGACTTTGTATCTTAACTTTTTTCTAGGCTGTCCTTTTGGATTTTCAACCTAGTGGGTCTTTACTCATTTTTGTACCCTAATTTTTTCCTAGGTTGCCCTTTCAGGTTTTCAACCTAACGAGTATTAATTATTATTTTTGTACCCTAATTTTTACCTAGGTTGTCCTTTTAGGTTTTCAGCCTAGCGGGTATTTATTACTATTATTTTAGTTTTTCATACCCTAATTTTTGCCTAGGTCGTCCTTTTGGATTTTCAACCTAGCGGGTCTTCATTTAGATGTAATGCTTTTTGAAGCATCAATGTGTGCACGTAGTGATAAGTCTTCTCGATCCATATTGGTGTGGATCATAGCCACACTTGAATATATTTTTCTTTTATGGTATTGAAGCTCATATAGTTGGGAGTCCACTTGTCATGATAGTCTTTTTAGATATGTAAAATCTTCCTGAGCGCTAATTCTTTTTTTGAAGCTCTGAAGTTCATATGTTCTTCTTTTAAGATATTTTGAAATAACTGTCCTTGACATGAGGCAGTTAACATTTTTGTTGAACTGAATCCAGTCGGTCAAAACATATCATTACTGTTGATAAGGGGATTTTTGTTTGAGTGGGTCGCACTACCTTTATGCTATACAATAAGGAACAAAGGGGTGCCCCAATTATAGTCTGATACTTGGAAGGTATTCCACAGTTACGAGGTAATATTTGGTACGAGAACTTTCCATCTAGCTTTTCTTATACATTTGATAATAAGCAGAATAGTCGTGACTTTCATTCTTGTGAGTGACTATTCTTCATCATGATTTACTTTGACCATTGAAGATTAAGTAGCTAGAACGTTAGCTAGTTGATTACATTATTGAGGGACATAATGGAAAATGACTTCAAATTTGTTTTAGACATTTGTCTAATATGTATATATAAATGATAATCTTCATATCCCAATTTTTATATTCTTGATTTAGCTGATTGAGGATTACATTCAACGCTCATGTACTTTCAACATTTTCACTTTTCGATTCGTAGACGACTAGAATATCTTTGGTACAAACTTCAAATTCCCCCACGTGATTGGTATATTCAAAGCACAATTAGATAATGATAAAGGTAAAACGACTTTTCTAGGGGATTAACGCGGCGTTAATTCCATGCCCCAACATATCGAGGCCCATCTAGATAGTGGACTTTATTTTTATCGTTCTCACATTCAATGGAATTAATAGCATGATTGAGGTTATGTATGAGATCTTAGCAAACTTATTTATGAACTACTTCCAAATATGCATGGTACACAGTTTCATGGTTAGAATAAGAGAAAAGCATATAATGTTGGTTAGGAAATGGTTAAATATATGAGGGGTAGAAAAGAAGAGAAAACAAAATGCATTTATTGATATTCATACTATTAAGGAAACAAAAGTGTGTCAATTCTACAATAAAGTATCATAAAACTTTGGGCACATCAATATAGTTCATTCAAGATTTGCCATTTTTTTTAGATTGATGAATTTTTCCATGACATCAAAGTAATAAGCGGTAATGATGAAAGTTCAACATAGACGACCCAACTTCTAGAGGTTTACTTGTGGTGAAAAGCCAAGAAAGTATGGTCATGACCTGGAAGTAGGGGGTGGATGATGAAGATGAATCACATCAATATCAGGTTCAAATCTTGTGGACAAGTGACTTGAGGTAGAGTATAACCAAAAAGTAGACTAAATGGTGAAAATTGTCAAACTTATGAAATCAAGGGGTAAACATGAGTTCTTCGTGATATATTTTTTTTCATGAAGGATTCCCATGATTTCAGGTATCAAGGGTTTGTAAGATTTCCAAGCTTTTAGCCATAAGGTCTTTCAGTTGGTTTAAATCATGTTTGTATGCTCCAATTCATCCATGATTTAAGTTTGGGAACATGTCTGGTAAGGGTGTTATGATACTCTTTTTTTGCTTTTTTTTTTTACTCTTTTCTAAAAAAATTTCATGAAGGAAAATGTTATGAGAATGTAAAAAAAGGAATGAAATGATTATGTAAAAAAAATTTACTACCTCCTAATATGAAATGAATTTTTAAAAAAAAAAACAAAAAAAACAAAAAAAAAATGTAAAATGAAATAAAAAGGATGTAATATGCATGATTATGCGATGCAATATGATATAGAGGTATGTAGTTTTTTCTTCTTCTCAAATATGCATGTGATCTACATGGCTATTTTCTTATTTGATTGTTCTATAATCTTTAACGTGAACCTTCACCAAGGGTGACTCTATAGTTCTAAATCGGTTCCTAGAGCACACAACTCAATTCTAAAATATTAAACCAATTAATAAGTAAACTATTAAAATGAAAATATTCTAGAAAATGTCAACTCTAGGTGAGACTTTCATGACAACCAAACAAGATGTACATCCAGAAGATTATCATTACAGAGTCTCTAACTTATCTTAGGTTGCACTCAGCCCGGGTATAGAACCCAATCATAAGTGTGTGAATCGCGTGTTAATGTAGTGTTTAGAGAAATAAATAAAATAAAACAATTACCACAATTAGAACAAATTACCATAAATGCATGTAAATACCAAAAATAAATAAAATCATAACAATTATATTCACAATAAATATATAATAAAATAATTCAAATAAATAAAAACAAGAGGGATAATATAAATAAAAATAAATAAATAATTATATAGAATTAATTAGGTTGGGCTTCACTCTCAAAAAAATCTCTAGCAGAGTCGCCAGCTGTCGTGTCCGGTTTGTCAACGAAAAATGAGTCGCCACCAATTTTATTTTTTTTAAAAAAAGGGAAAATTAGATAAAACCTAAAATAAATTTCTTGAACCAAAAAATGGATTCGGGATTCGATTACGAGTAGAGAAAATATTATTACCCTACATCGTCCGTTAAAACGGTTACCCTATAATTAATTGTATACAAATTATTTATTTATTTAATTATTTATTTATTTTTCCCCTCAAAAGAATAATAAAAACAAAGATAAATTATTTACATTAATAAAAGAAATAAAAATATTTTTTTTTTATTAATTTGGTTTGACAAGGAGAAAACTTTGCTCCTACGAATCCCCATGTGCAATACAGAAATCAAAACGCACGCAGTTATTGGGTAGAAAATATTTATGTGTTGTCCGATTTTATTATTACTCAATTTTAATTATTTTATTATTATAATTATTATTATATATGTAAAAAAAGGTAATAATAATAATAATAATAACGAAAAAGAGGTGAGATGTCTGTTCACGGATTGTTTTCATGTTTTATTTTTTATTTGGTTTTAGAGTTGAGAAAAATTAGTTCTTGTTAGAAAAAACAACAGTAATGTGACCGTATGTGAACAAAATAGATGGACACGACGATGAAACAAAATATGCAGTATGTTAAAGAATTTTGCTCGTGCGTTGTCGGATCTGTTACCACACAAAGGCCACTAATGGCTAGGGGGTGAGTGATGCGGCGCGGCGAGCGAGGATGAATTTCATCCAGCAGCGGCGACTATTAATTCTAATCCTTAAAAAAATTATTTATTGATCTATTTTGTTGTTATAGTTTTTTGCGTTATTTGATAAATCATGATATGAGTTTTGTGTTATGTTACAACGGGGTGAAGTTTGTTTTACTTGGTGATTGGTTTACAAGCATCAATTATTTATATGTTTTTTTTAGTATGTGTGTTGCAAACAATTTTAGGAACTGGGAGAATAGATTAAAAAAAATTGAAGCAATAATAAAAAGAAAATAAGAGGAGGATAAGAACATTGATTCCTTACTGCTCAATTATGTATTCTTTTTTTATGTTTTAGAAAAGAGTGAACACCTGAACAGGAATCAGATGCAAACAAAAACAAGAAACAATTATTTATATTTTTTCTTAGTATTTTATATATATATTATTTTTTATTTATAAAATATCTAAAAAAAGTGGATAAAATTAGATATCAACATTATTCTTGAGTAATTTTAGTTAAGGGAATCTCATCAATAGTTGCAAAACTTTAAGAATAAAAAAACAAAAACCCTAAACTTCAGTTTCATCGTGCAGCACTAGAAAGAAATAACTGAATTTGTGTTTTGAAAAGGGAGGTCAATTAAAAATATTCATTTCCCTTTTACAGAAATAAAATGATTATGAATTGAACGTGTTGTTGTTTGTCTGTTGGTTATCTTTTCTGTCTGGGAGCTGTTGCTGAAAAAGTGATGATATTAGTTAGAAAAGAAGTTTTCGAATGGACAGTGTTCAACATCTATATACAGAAACTATATTTTTGCAATGTTTACTTAACGGGATAAATGGAAGTAAAAAATTAGTTAATTACATATAGAAACTATATTTTTGTAATGTTTATGAGTAGGTGTCGTTTTACTATGACGTTGAATCTGAATTGTTTAAGATACTAAAAGTATCTTTTGTATTTCTTTTCATATATTTTTTCTTATTAAAAATAATTAATTACTTTCTGTCAAATAAAATTAATAATTTAAACATTAACATTTTTAATTAGTTTTAATTTAAAACTAAATACATTAGATTTTAATTAATTAACATTTTAGTTTATATTTCATTTTTGAAATACTTTAAATATTTCATTTTTAATTAATTAGTCTTTTGGAATCTTAACGGTCCGCCTCCTTCTATCTTATATATAAATAGAAATGCTAAAATAATATTTTCAATTTAACAATATTAAGTATTAATATTGGCTATTGACTGTTTAAAAAAAATCAATTTACTATAAATTTATTTTTATTTTTTATAAATTGGGTCTCGGCTCTCCAAAATAAGTACTTTAAGAGTATTTTCACAAATTTTTCTTTTTTTTTAGCTGACTATGACATTAATTTCACAAATTAATTTTGCAGTTAGCAATTCCGTATTCATGCACTCAAAAATCAATAATCATAGGATTTATACCAGTCAATAAAAAAATGCAGATTTTAAACTTATATTTCAAAATACTGAGTTATATTAGAATTGACTGATTTTGATTACACGATAATCAATGTATCAAATGTGTGAAGGTAGAATGTTGACTATATAGGGAAATCGAATATCTAATTAGGAGATTGTGAAAATTAGTAGTTTAAACAACCAAAAATTAGTTTGGTTGTGCTGAAGAGACAAAGATCTTAACTAGAGTTGCTTATAAGTTTATATATTTGATTCAAATTTCAATTTAAATATATAAATTTTGATTGACTTAACTTTCTCTTAACTATAAGATCAGATATAGTAATTAAAAGCATTGCTTAAAAATTAATATTAATATTTTGTCTTTGATAGTTGACATATAATTTTGAATGAAAGGAGTATAAATTAAATTTTCATTCTTAATACATGTGTGATTTATCTATATGTACAATTTTAAGATAACTTGTAAATTTGAGAAATTTGTTGTATCAATACGCACATGTATATTTGTCAAAAAAACAGGCACCAACGTTTAGTCGCAGTTGATAAAGAAAAAAATAAAGATACACACCATCACTCTCATAGCATCCAAAGTAATGGTTTGCTATATATAAATGTTTCAAGAGTGGAAAAAACTAGAGACAAATTCTGTTTAATGTACTTCATATTTCATACTTTTTTCATGAACGATGCAATTGAAAACGCCATATCATATATCATCATCACCACTGTCTACTGAGTAGTGAGTAACTCTCTAATGAATGAATATATTCTATCAACATCACTACGAAAGATATCAGCCATATTTCACAACATAATGACCCAGTTAATAAATGTGTGCGCTGTCAGATAATTAGACTTGTGTGTGTACTATTAACAAATTCACATTGTCGGCCGCTTAAATGTGATATATATAATGTATAGGATCTAACTCAAGTGACAATTCCGATAATGCTAAGATGAATATTGTGTCTCAAGTTTAAATTTAAGATCTAAATTTTTTTATTATTTTATTTATTTCATTTACATACTAATGTGAGATATATATATATATATATATATATATATATATATATATATATATATATATATATATATAATATAATATAAAAAAGAAATTTCATATATTATTATTCCGAAATGCACTACGGCCCACAATACTTTTTATTGGGCCTCAGTCGAATGAGTCACATATCCAAGAAAGGATAAGCAGTAATCGTCTAATTACTTCGATGGTTACTGCTTATTAGTGGTGGAGTTTGAACAAATACTTTAAGATGTCGAATTTTTAAAATTTTAATCAATAAATTAAATAGAGTATTTTATTGTATATATTAGAATTTTAGATTGTAAATTTGTAATGTAAACACACATTTTTTTTTTTTACAAACAAAAGTGCAAAAAGAGTGGGAGTTGGACTGAAAAGTTGCACAACTTTATGAGATGCAGAGTTATAGGTATAACGTCACTACAAAAAAAAAAAAATTGCGACGGATTTTCATAGGCTTTGCGGCGGTTACAACCGCCTCCAATGTGAGTTTGCAACGGTTCGTCAACTATCGCAGATTCGTGCGTCGCGAGATGTTTTTGCGACGGTTTTGAAAACGGTCGTTTCAACCGCCTCAATATTCCTATTTTTGCGACGGTTCAAACCATCGCAAAACACGTTAATTTTTTTTTTGAAATTTCGCAACAGTTATCAACCGTCGCTATATTCATTTTGAACAATTTGATCCAAAACTTGCGACAGTTATCAACCGTCGCAATTCTAATAATTTAAATTAAAAAATTATTATACAATATTTTCTGATTTTTTATTAAATAAAATAAAAAATATTTATAAATTAATATCATCCACATAATTTAAACAAAAAATTAAATAAATATTGTAGCTAAGTTCAATTTATATAATTTTTTCAAAATAAATAACACAAATTCATACATTAACTTAACTAAAATAATAAATAACTCCATGAAAGATAAACATACACAAATATTCAAAACACAAATATTCATACACAAATATTCAAAACATTAGTGGAGTGACTAAACATACAAAACAACTCCATGAAAGATAAAAGTTTGTGAAAATATCTAATCAGTCCCTAATGATGTTGTTCCACGATCATCAGGTTGGTGGCTAGAAACAGATGAACATCTACCATCTATTAGCGATTCTATGTCTGTTGCTTGGAAAAAAAAATTACATTAATCTCATTGAATCTTGATAAACATTGTCAAATACTAATTAACTAAATTTCTCATATAGCAAACATTAATTGTTACACAATTGAAATTTTTAACCAAAGACAAATAGTTCGATCTCATGGGATTTTATAAACAGGTTTCCTAAGAAAATAATTTTACCTTTTTTTCTCCAGAATTTTGCATTTGCAACAAAAAAGCAATTTGCTCCTTCAACATATCAAATTCAGAATCCCTTTTCTTAAGCATATCGATTTCAGCTTGCATTTTCTCCATCTTGTCATTAGCTTCAGAGGATGACATTGATCTTACAGAGTGAGAAGTAGATGTAGTGATTTGAGACGGTGTTATTCCAAGTCCCATGCAACGAACATATCCTGGATGTTCTTTTCTAAACACATTAACAAATGCTTCATTTGAAGAATGAGTCTTCCCAATTTCAGATTGCAATTGTTCCTGCACAAGCAATGGAAGCAAACTAAATTCCTCTATATAACAGAAAGGTCTAGAATTCTCAACCATTTCAACAGAAAAACGCCATGTAGTACATTCAAATATATGTTTCAAAAGAACAATCAATTTGATATCATCTAAGACAATAAATAGATGAACTATATTGGTACAAGCACCAAAACTAACTACATCTAACCATAATGCACCAAATCAAGCCTATGTAACATTGAAGCAAGCACACCAACATTGAAGCCTATAGTTTTATAACTTTGTAACTCACTATTATCAACCAAAATAACTAATATTGTAAATTTGCAACTCACTATTACCAAAACTAACAATTGCATCTTGAATTTATAAAGTGGTCAATAAGAAATAATTACAATTAACACTTTTATTCTATACACTTACATATTTTTCCTTGGCTTCGTCATTGACAAATGACCCATCAGAATTTTTATGACAAATTGAATACATTTCACCCATGCTGTATTTTCGACCATCTCTCAGTTCCTACGCGTAAACATATGTAATAAGTAGTTGTTCAATTAAGTATGCAATTAAAAGTAGACTGAGTGAATCCTACCAACTCATCCCTCTTCCTTGCAAGCGTCTTAGAGCCTAATGTATGAAGGATCGTTAGCTTTTCTCTATTTGCAGTATTTTTATCAGCCTTCTCCCATAGTGAAAACAAATGACATCAGAAAACATAATAGTAAACAACAAATGACAAAAGAACAGAAGAATGGTTACCATTGTTTCTGTCTTGCGCCTATATTGGACAAAAACAGTCCAATGATCTGGATTAATAGAACGTGGATAATTTTGTAGGTTTTCCTCCAAAGAAAGATGCCACTTATAAAATTTCTTAAACAACCTACATCGTGCATCTCGCCATGGCTAACGGTAGTAGTTGTTCCAACAATATGTGACAATCATGACTCTTCAACATTCCATTCAACTTAATGTTTTCCATGTCAATGCATCTAGAAATGTTGCTCGAATAACCATCATCAACTAATTAAGTCAAAAAATTTCCAAGCTTCAGAATCTCTAGGATGCCTCAACATTCCATCATTCTTACCATCGATCGCATGCCATCTCATATCCTCGGCCGTCTTCGAGGACAAAAATAATCTTTGTAACCGTGGTTTTAATGGAAAATAACGAAGCACTTTTGCAGGAACTTCTTTCGTTTATTGCTATCACTAGACACCCCAACTGCACCACCTTTTGCTTTTGATTTCCATTTGGAAGTGTTACAAATTTTGCAGGACTCCCTCTCTTCATCTTCCTTATTACCCCAATAAAGCATACAATTATTCGGACAAACAGGGATCTTTTCGTAATTTAAACCAAGCTTTGTGATTGTTTTCTTGGCTTCATAGAATGATTTTGGTATATTTACAAATTCAAATGCATCTTTTAATAACTCTAAAATCATTGTCATGGCTTTATCAGTCATTCCACATAAACATTTGATGTGATACAACTTTACCAAAAAAGATAGTCTTGAATATTTAACACACCCTTCATACAAAGGTTGTTCTCCTTCTCTACTTAATTCATAATACTCTTTTGCCTCTTCATACCTTTGCTGACTTGCATTTGGCACCGTATCTTCATTCCGATCAATCTCGACATTTGATTCAATGGGTACTTCGTTTGCATGCTTTTCAACTCCAAAAGCATCGTCGATCATGTTTTGAAGATGATCATCAACGACAACTATGTCTTCAACTATATTTGAAACACTACTAGGTGAGATAGTACTAGTTTCTCCTATGGACTCCCCATGATGTACCCAAATTGTATATCCCGTTGGAAATGGTTTGCACTTTAAGTGATCGTACATTACACTTCTACTCTGCGGTTTTTTGAAACCACAACATTTACAAGGGCATATTATTTCGCCATTTTCTAATTCATCTCGAAAGGCAAAATTAATAAATCCCTTTATCCCTTGATCATATTCAATTGATGTGTGTGGCTTCATAATCCATGACTTATCCATTGCTTCAAAGAAGAAACACATAATGTTATTTTGACACATAAAGAAGATAAACCTCTACTTAATTCATAAAGTAGATTCACAAAACATAAGAATATTATGTGTTGTAAAACAAGTACTAGTATTAGGGTGTGTAAGAATTGGAGAAGACAATTGATAAATTTTTTTGATAAAATGAAATATTGATATAATGGTAGTATCAATAAAATACATCTAGTTCATTTGATAAAATAGATTCCAAAGAATAAAGTTGGATAAATAAAGAATAAATAAAGTTGGATCAATAAAATACCTGTAGTTCTGCCTTTACAACAACCATTTATTATGACAAAGCTCCTCTTGATGAGTATGGTCTTCAGAGAGATCCAAAATGGAGTCACCTTAAAGATGTTCACAAAGTTGTGAGCTTATGCAAGAAGTCTCTACTCAATGGTGAACCTATTACCCAAAAACGTTAGCCCTTACAATGAAATATTATTAAAAAATATGTTGGTGTAACAGGGTGTTAACAATGCAGTGCTGTATTTAAGTAATGAACTTGTAACCGTTGAATCTTTTTTTAGAATGCACATATATAGACTTATAGTTGTCTTCTATTGCATCATACTAGAATTGGTTAGGTGAAACATGGTATTGAAATTGAATATTGTACTTTTAGTACACAGTAGGATTGGTTAAAAGTATAGGTCCTAGGTTCTGCAAGGCTGCAAGTATATTCTCATACGCCTAATCATTCTAATCTATTACTACTTAGTCTTCTAGTTAGGACGAATTAAGGTAATTAGCAGGAACTATGAAAGAACAATTCGAAGAGTAATGGACCAAGCTGCTTTAACAATGTCAAAATACCAACAATGATACTGTAACTAATCTACAACTAGTGAACAAGTTAGTGATAACAACGTGCAAATGAAAGCTTAATACAGGTACTATGAAAATGAGCAAAAGGTTCCTTCAACTCTCTTCTAGAGTACAATACAAATCAACATGATTACAATGCCTTTAATAAAAAAAAAACCAGCTACAAGATCAGGATTATGTAATAATAATTACAAGTCATACTGATGAAACCTTGCATATCGATTTTGAAAATGGCTTACCAATCGTCCACCTGCAATTATGGCAGTAATGGCAACTACTGCCTTAACAGCTGCCAGTCCAAGAGCTTCAACAATGGCTTGAAAACCAACCTGAAAATAGAGAGTGTTTCTTTTATGCATATCAAACTAAATCATTGAATTTTTCATGTCATATATTGTCTCATTCTTCACAGAGGTCCATGCAACTTAATTGTATCAATAATAGCTAAACCTCAGGACAACAACATTGTCTACCTATTAGAAATAAGTATTTTAAAATAAAAGGGAGTGTCTAGAAAAATGTTACCCCTCCTTTGGAAGAATTAGGTGAAATAAGAGGTATGAGTATTAGCAAGACTACGACAGCCAAATCCTGAATAGAAACAAAGAAGAGTAAAATCAATTTTAAGTCGAGATACTGCAACGTCAATTAAAAAAATATATGAAAGGCATTTAGAGCTAATAAAAAACAGAAAAATCTCAAATCTCAAATCCACTCAATTGATTAGATAGAGAAACAAAGTGCAGGATGCTAGTTGAGGATCTCGACAGAATCATAGCTATTAATCTTGGATAGCCGCGTGTAGCGGCTGACCCAAAAAACACTAAAAGCATGATGCTTTATGCCAGTTTGTTTTTCTTTAAACTCAAATAAGCTAGAGGCATTTCATTAAATATTTCTTACAACCATAAAACTCCTCAATCCTTCAAAACAACCACCTTGATCACTACCTTCCCCAAACTTTTCATCAAACTTTTCCATCAAACTTTTCTCTTCCTGATATCAACTCAACAAAACAACCCCAAATGAAAAAATGTCAACTTTTTCTGAAACTGATCCCTGCAAATTAAGATTGTTAGAAACCCCACCAACATCAGCCAATTTTCCTCTCCAATTTTCTGTTATGAATATATTTCTACTATTCACATTCATATGAGCATAGGAAGGAACAGAACAATAATGTAAATAGTATAGACATGTTGCTATGTCAAAAACTATTTGTATCCTTCTAAACCAATTGAATGAATTGCATGGATCAATTAAACAATCCCTTAAGCAACCATTTTTAGGTAACTCAAAAACTAAGTAACGCATTGAAATATTAATGCCTCTAGCTTATTTGAGTTTAAAGAAAAACAAACTGGCATAAAGCATCCTGCTTTTAAACGGTTTCTCATACTGCATAAACCATGATTCATATGATTTAAACCTCAATAACCACAATCATACATCTCTTTCCTAAGTGAAACCAAGAAAAACAATTATTTTTGTATTCTTTCCATAGGAAGAAGGCTTTCACTATAAATGAAAATCTTATCTTTCTATTTAAATTGCTGTCCTTTGAAATCGAGCACCTCAATCTCTTGGTATTTAAATCAAACCAAGCTATTTCATAGTCTCACCAAATAGGGAATAAAACCTTTTTCAAACAAACAACACTAACAAACAGCACTAACAAATAGTATATGAGGACACAGTGAGACAGAACATCAACTCATGGATAGCAAAAGGCAAAGAAAAACTTCTAGGAGTATCTGAGGTACTACCATTCAGCTATTGTGAATTGCCTTACCAATTGAAACCATGTTTCCTACACTTAGCCCATTTCCCTGAAAACTTAGAGATACAAACAAAGAAACTGATAAGAGTATGGGTGGCAGAAGGTATCATATCATTGGTTCCAAATGAAGGTGAAGGTGAAGATGCATTAGAGGACGCTGCACAGCGTTACTTGACCGAACTCGTGGAAAGGTGTATGATTCAAGTAGTTGAAAAGAGTTCAATAGGAAGAATAAGAACAGTCTGAATGCATAACCTCATGAGGGAATTATGTGTATCTAAAGCATATCAGGAAAACTTTCTTGAAATGATTAATTCATGGAATGTAGATGAAACAAACAACACTAACAATTTTCAAACAAACAACACTAACAAACAATATATAACTCCAAATGGACATCAACATTTTTGGACAAACAGCATATAGAAATTTTCAAACAAACAACATATATACATCAACATTTTTGGACATCAACATTTTCAAACAACAACATATATACATCAACCACAAGATTCACAATAACCATACTTAAATTAACCTCTAAAGCACTAACAATGTACCATAATCATAACCAGAAACCTTAGGAGCTGCAAACACCAAACAAACAGCAAGTATGCCCTACCACAACAATGAATGCATATGAAATCAAAGCAATAGGGTTCGAGCTAGGGTTCGAACTCAAGTGAAGGGACAAATAGTTTAAGGAAGCACAACAAGATAAGACACGAAGGGAGGCCGCAAAGCACTTACCTTATGTAGAACAACAAGATAAGAGAGGAAGGGAGGCCGTAAACAGTGACGAAGGGAGGACGGAGCAAACAGAGATCGGAGCAAACAAAGATGGAAGTTAGTGTCGCGTCTTTGGGGAAAACGAAATGGAGGAGGGAAGGTTTAGTGTCGCGTCTTTGGGGAAAAAGAAATGGAGGAGGGAAGGTTTACTCGCGTCTATGGG
Organism: Cicer cuneatum; assembly: GCA_037974295.1. Classification (NCBI taxonomy): domain Eukaryota; kingdom Viridiplantae; phylum Streptophyta; class Magnoliopsida; order Fabales; family Fabaceae; genus Cicer; species Cicer cuneatum. The sequence goes on along the minus strand of JBBPBO010000004.1, from coordinate 36,520,644 downwards.
GAAAACGAAATGGAGGAGGGAAAACAGAATGGCTGAAACGCGATTTGGAGGGATTATGTGTTTTGGGGCGGCGGCGGTTGTCAAAAACCGCCGCAAGAACCGTCACAATCTCTTGATTGGGGTGGTTTTCCAGGAACCGTCGCAAGCTAAGTGTCGCAAATCTGTAATTTTCTTGTAGTGCATATTGCTTTGATTCGTATTTTGGAGAGAGAAAAAATATAAATAAAAAAGATAGTTAATTTAATTATATTTTTATAGAATAATAAGAAATTTTAGCAAGAGAAATAAAATACTAAGCGAAATTTGTCTTTATAATGCGGAGGTTAACATGCGTTAATAGCTTGCATTTCATTATTAATGACATTTAGCTGACATTTAATTATTTACTTTAAGTTAAAGTTCCTAAAATATCCATGCATCAATTAGGGGGAGTCTCTGAAACTATCTTTGATATTTTTAAGAACAGTTACTTTTATTTTTTGTTTTTATGATAACAAAGTATATGTGAAAATAATTTATACTTTAACATGTTGTTTAAGCGTATAGATCATTCGATGAATATTTAGTGTTTGGTCTGACCAAAAAAATAATTATTTTGATTCCTCTAAAGACTAATTTAATAGTCTTTTGCTCAATGTTCATTCATCTATCGTTATTTGAAGCAACACACCTGATTAATCTGGTACATTTTTAAGCATATTATCAAGATTCTATAATGTTCCATTCAACGCTTTGAACAAATTCAAATTCTTTTATATGAGTTATGTGACACCCTAAATCTCAAAATAGCATATATAGTAATTTATATTAGATTATTTTGAACAAAATTCGCATCGGATAAAGAAAATATGTTTCTAAAAAAATAAGAAATTTTATAATTAATTTAGGATATCACGTTCCTATAAATACACATGTAAAAATTCAACTTTATTCCTTAATTAAAACAATGCAATCTCAATGAACTTGACTTACTTTAATTTTTTGATTTAATTCCAAAAACTTACTAGTATTTATAAGGTTTTCATACAAAAAGTCTTTTCTAACTAAATAAGTGAAAATAAAATACAAATTACAACTCTTAATTCCCGGTTTCACCTATCAGAGCGAAGTTTCTCCCAAATTTGAACTTCAAAACTCATTAACCTGTAATAACTGCGATTTCGTAAACGCAGGGCCAAACCAGTCAAACACAAACAACGAAGGAGGTGAGTTTCGAAAGCATGTTGATAGTATAATATTAGTAAGAAGAATACGCAATTAATCATAATAAACCGTATCATTATACAAACATTCTTCAAGAAAAAAACCACATTATAAAGTCAAAATCACTTAAGAGAAATCAATACATTTAACTATAACATCAAATCATATGAGAGAAATTATTATCGCATACAATACATATTAATCACAACAAAACAATCACAAGAAGATGCAATGCTATGCATGAGCTTAGATTCTACTTCACAATATGGTACCATTCTAACTCTGAAGTACTTGGTTAGGAGGCTTGATACTATGCCACCATCCCGGTGGAAGGACAATTCAAATTGACCCTGTACTCATAGATCCCCTCAACTCAACCCAAGACACATATACGCGACAGTCGAGGTAAACGTGTGTTGCATGGTAGCTTCTAACATTTGGTGTGCTACCTCTAAGTCACCTAGGAATTCCCCACCCGAATAAATCCAAGGTCTAACAATCTTGCCATAAGGCTCAACAACTCATCTGAGAGAAATTATTATTGCACACGTTACATATTAATCACAACAAAGCTTAGACTATACTTCACAATGTGGCACCATTTTAACTCTGAAGTACATGGTTAGGAGGCTTGATACTATGCCACCATCCCGGTGGACGAACAATTCAAATTGGCTCTGTCCTCATAGATCCCCTCAACTCAACCCGAGACACATATAAATGTGTGTTACAGGGTAGCTTCCGACATTTGGAGTGCTACCTCCAAGTCACCTAGGAATTCCCCACCCGAATACCTCCAAGGTCTAACAATCTTGCCCTAAGGCTCAACAGTAGACCGCCATGATCAGGGTCATTCAGTTGTACTTCCCCGAAATCACTAAGCTTGTCAGGCACTACCTACATGATGACAAAATAATCTCCACTTCAAAAATTCACATCAACTTCAAATATTCCAAACATTTATTTTCTCCCCTCGTTAGCATAGACTACTCCATTAAGAGCATTATCTTTAGCACAAGTTGAAATCATCACTATTTCATCAATTATGGGATACTTCAATATGCTCATCACAAATTTATAACGTCACTGTCATTAATCAAATCCCATCACATAAACTGATCACAATTTTATAGCATCACTATCATTAATCATACATCATCACATAAACTTATCACAAATTTATAACATCATCATTATTAATTATACATAATCATAATCACATAAACTTATCAAAATGCATCCATCTTTTATTATCACATCACATAAACCTGTCTATTCAATCATATACATAAAATTCATTCGACACCCAATATCACAACAATATCAAATACCATACATTTAACAAAATGAAATCAATCTACAACTTATAAATATTTCTATTTCACATTTTATTCTCACAATTTCCATATTTTCACATTAATTAATTTATCCCTCAAAGTAGCGAGCCCCGAATGAATCGTTGGGAAATACAATTTTCCGTTCATCTCACAATATATTATACTCATGAACTTATTTCGATACTTTCACACACGAATATGATTCCACGAGCAAACAAGCTTTGTCCTCTGACTCTTTGTTCTTCAGTCGATCATCACTACAACATTTTTCAGTTTAGGCCACACTTCACTTAGCAACGGGTAAAAAAGTGTGGCTGGAAACAGAAATAGGCAACAGTTTTTCGGGTGTTGCCTATAATTTACTTATAGAGTGCAATTTTTTAACTTTGAATGAAAAACCGTTGCATATTTGGTATTGTCACCAATTAAGCCACAATTTTAAAAGTGTTGCTGTTTTACCACGAATAAAAACCGTTGCCTAATTAAGTTTAATAACTACACATTTTAAGTGTGGTCTAAAGCAATAAAAAATGTGGCCTTAAGTTAGTTTAAATAATAATTAATTAATTATTGTATTTTTTTTATTTTTTTATTTTTGTTGAAAAATTTCCTAATAGGCATAGCTTCTTCATTATTTTTCATTATTGTTGCAAAATAATAGAAACAGAAGCAATTGCTGCTCGCGAAATCATAGTGTGCCCTAACCAAATTTGGACCTTCAACCTTCAATCAGAATCAAGAAACGGAACCTTCAACCTTCAATCGGAACTATTTCCTCTTCATTCACTCACGATCGATCCCATTCACTCTCTATTTCCCCTTTGCGCATTGCTCTGTCTTCTCCGTCTTCTCCGTCTCGCTCCGTCTTCTCCGTATTCGCTCGAGGTATTCATCTTCTCCCTCTTTGCTTATTATTAATGATGTAGGTTATGTGTTATTTTTTAACAGAAACTAGAACACTATTTCCCAAAGTGTATAGTCCATTTCATTGTTTGTGAATTATGTAGTCACTAGTCAGTGCCAAGCCTGGAGAAAAGAGTTAGGCAATATACCGCCAACGTAAAACTGTCAAATATTTACGGTACAATTGATGTGATAACAATACCACTAGCTAGGTCATTACGTGTGAGTAACTTTATCTTTTAAAATTACACAAAGAACATTAGTATAAAGATATTACATTTTTCTATGGATATATTTTATTGATAAGAATAGACATAGATGCTTAGGATAAATTAGATATGAAGTAACAGAACCTAGTAAAAATATACAGTAATGCCAAAATGTTGAATTTGTAACCATCTTTAGAAAAGTAATCATACTCCAGAAGTAATTGATGTTCCTGCTTTAATTGTGCCAGTTCCATTAGAGCTCTCACCTTTTCATTGGTAACCTGAAGTAAAACACAACAACTTGCAAATTAAAAAACTATTTCGAGCATTGAATAATATCAAAATCCTTGCACATTTGGTTTTAAAATATGGGTGTCCTAATCCACGAATCAGAGGCATGTACATACTACCTTGATATTTTGAAGAGGACTCTTAGCATAGCTTTATTTTTTGAAGGACATGAATAGAAAAACTTGCAAACTGAAAAGAGTATAATTACCAAAAACCTATATAATGCAAACATACAACTAACTTTCTTCTCCATCAATATAGTATATGTAACAGAACCAAAAGCAACTTTCTAAATTCTAACCATCACCAAACTAATAGCATCTCAATGTTCCAAGTGTCTGAACCAAAGATACAACAGACAATTACTTGTAACAAGTTCCTCTGAAGTTCTTCAGTCTTTATTTGAAGGGCAGAATTGACATTTCTCTCCAATGTGCCGTATGATCAGCCGATTATTACTGCTGCCTCTAGGTTTTAATAATGTGTCGTATAATGTGCCTCCAAGTTTCCCTAAGACTTCCACTTATTTGAATTTATGTTAATTAATTGTTTCAATATCCTTGTCATGTTATACTAATAGATTGTGTGAATTTTTTTAACGATGGCATAGGTTGATTGTATTGTCAATTGATTATGTATCGACCAATGATAATAGTTTGACATATTTCAATGGCAGACATTGTAAGAATGGGCAGAACATCTCAAGATGCTGTTTCCCATAACCATTGTAATTCCTTAGGAGTTTCATCATCTGGAAATTCAGAGCACTGTCAAAATAATTCTGAGCAACAAGGTTTTCATGATGAGTGGCCTGTAATCCAACAACCAATCACTGGAAATCAACAAGTGCTAACATCCTCATCAAATGCTAATGGTCCATTTGAGCATCCTAACTTGCATGTTACTGCTGTAAGTTTACGCAGGAATTGTGAATTAGATGCAGCCCAAGTTTCACAGGAGGAGATTACTAGTGGTAATGCTATTTCTGAAAAAATTGAATCTGTTTCTGTATCTAACAACACTGGACTAGGATTGCATGCCAACTTTAATTTAGAGAATACTCCTACCTCCAATTTTCTTACATCTGATGACCATCATGAAGGTAACTATTCTGACTCCGGTTTTAGATTTAGAATAATCTCATTCTTTATTGTGCTTTAAATTAAAACAATGATTGCAACATGGCATTAAATATTTTTTGCAGTGCATCAAGCTGAAATAAAATTTAGAAAAACCTACTTCTGTATGGTGTTCGTGATTAGTGATCTTAATCCATTGTTGCAACATTTCATGAATTATTCTTTACAGCAAATGATTATTTAATTGGTACTGTGGACAAGAAATTCGTTTCAAAATGATTATTTCGTTTCAAAATGTGGTGGATGACACAGAGAATGGGTACTTGTGGACAAGAAATTCCCATGGAGACACAGTTTTTGCACACAAGGGTTGTGATATTGATGGAGGGATCAACAATGGAGAAGAAGATCAAGCTGGTTCTACCTACGCGGTTATTTTACCTCTTTTGGAAGGTGATTTCAGAGCAGTTCTTCAAGGGAATGATCTAAATGAAATTGAGATTTGTGTGGAAAGTGGTATGTGTACTCTTAGAACAATTTCACACAATAAAGATCATAGATTTGTTTATATACTGTGTATGCATATTGATTTTTCACTATGTGTATGATTGCAGGATGTCCTAATGTGGAGGAATTTGATGGAACTCATCTTGTATTTGTTGGGGCTGGATCAGATCCTTATGAAGTTATAACAAATGCTGTCAAGTGAGTTTCACAATACCGGCTTTACCTTTTCAATTCTTCTTTGTTCTTACTTAAAAAGTTAGTTTTGAGTTTTTTCAATTACTATGATTAGGCTTCAAGTTTTAATCTTTGGAAGTGATCTGAATTAGAACATGTTCCATTAGCCCAATATTTGGACTTCACTATCTTAAAACTTAATAAGCTTAGTCCTAATTCCCAATGATATGTTTTTTTAGCTTAACCACACTATTTGGATGCACAATTTTTTGTTTCTTATAAATGTTTGATTAACAAGAATCATTGATTGATTTTTTTCCTGTTTAGGACTATTGAGAAACACTTGAAGACATTTTGTCATCGCGAACGAAAGAAGGTTAATATCTATTTTTTCTTTATATGAAGTAAAAATTTCATGGCCTGGTTGCATCTTAAAGTTCATTACCTACTTGTATTATTCAGATGCCAGATATGCTGAACTGGTTTGGGTGGTGTACATGGGATGCTTTCTATACCGATGTCACTTCAGAGAATGTGAAGCAAGGATTACGCAGGTTTTTATTTATTTCTACTAAAAATGGTCTAAGATACAAGGTTTTTACATCACATATTGTTATAGACTCATAAACATTAGTTTATGTTTTTCTTTTTGTTTTATTTGTAGTTTTGAGGAAGGTGGAATTCCTGCTAAGTTTGTCATAATTGATGATGGATGGCAATCTGTTAGCATGGATCCCAATGGTATTGAATGGAAAGCTGATTGTGCAGCAAAGTGAGTACATTTTTTTTCGAAGTGTCATTGTCAAGTTGTTGTGTAGGACTCGTAGTTAGTGGTAAGTGGACAAGTTGCTCGAGAAGGGTATTCTTGTAAATTGGACTGTAGTATTTAAGCACAAGTTGTACTGTGTAAATCTTAAGTTTGAAATCATATAAAGATGTTGCAGCCGCTCTGCAGTTGGAGTCATAGACACAATTGGCCGAACACTATGATTAAATATCGCATTTTCTCTGTTTGTGTTTTTCATATTTGTTTACTTTTGAATCAAGATTGTTGTTCTAACCTAAATAGATTGTATTCCATACATTTTACTCTACAATGCCGAATAAGCAAAATTAATTTTGTTGCTTTTTTCTTTAACAGCTTTGCAAATCGCTTAACTCATATAAAAGAGAATCATAACCAAAAAACCGTTGCCTATGCTTTTGACAACTTTACAAATGTGTTGCACCACACTTTTTTATTGTTGCTACAACTTATAAAACCGTGGCCTAAACAATTAGGCAACATTTAAAACAATTGTGGCCGAAATGTTTTACCAACATTTCCATAACCGTGATCTAAAGTTATATGCAACACATACAAATCAATTGCCTTAAACCAAAAAACCGTTGCCTATGCTTTTGACAACTTTATAAATTTGTTGCACCACACTTTTTTAATGTTGCCACAACTTATAAAACCGTGGCCTAAAAGATTAGGCAACATCTAAACCAATTGTGGCCGAAATGTTTTACCAACATTTCCATAACCGTGGTCTAAAGTTATATGCAACACATACAAATGTGTTGCCTGAAACAAATATAATATGCACAAAACCGTTGCCTAATTGTATATGCAACATTTATGAAATTGTTGACAAAATCAACTCATAAAACCGTTGCCTGAAACATTCAAAAAAACCGTTGCCTCTTTCAGTGTCTTCGGCAACGGTTTTTTAGAATTCGTGGGCAAAAGTAAAAAACCGTTGCGTTTGCTAATAGGCCACGGCCACCTACACTGCACTTTGTAAACCGTTGCCTAACCTTTAGGCCACGGTTTATTTGGTTTACACCACACTTTTTTATTGTTGCCACAACTCAAAAATGTTGTAGTGCATAAATTAGAAAACCAATCAGTGGGTAATATAGCCACTTTTCACACGATTGTTTTGGCGTTGATTTCACTTAAATCGAACTTACGGTGAAGAAGAATGGTGCAAAATAATGAATTCCACAAACGGAGAAGTCAGATATTTTAGAGAGAAATTGGGATGATTAAAAATATGAAAAAGTGTGTTTTATTGACTAACTAAATGAGTGAAACAACATACTAAAATTTGGACGAAAACGGAGAAAGTTTTCTGGAACAGTTATCGATCACCGTTGCCAAACGATAGGCTTGTTGTTGGTTTCCTTGCTTTTACGGTGGCCGGATGCAGAAGCTCCCTTTCTTATTCTTTTATTTTATTTTATTAACATAATTAGGGATTTAAATCCTTTACACACCTGGGCCAAACCCATTAGTCTCTTCATTTATTTTATTTTTTTTTTACTATTACTATTTTTATTTTATTTATTTATTTATTTTTTTTCAAAACACAATTTCATTAATAAAACATTATTAATATTCCAAAACTAATATTTGATAAAATAAAATAGTAAATCTTTTAAAATACATTAATAACCAAAACTCTCATATTCATATTAATCACTATAATTATATTTATTTTTTTAAATACTCACATTAAATTACTACCATCGTTAGAAAATATTTGAAATTATAAAATAACTAAATATAACATCAACACTTTATATTTAATTACTAATTCAAAATAAATATATATAAAATCCCAATGCCATAATAAGTATATAAAAATCATGAAAATCAATCACAATATTACTACTATCTCAAGATAATTATTTATAAAATAAATAAATAAAAATGGAAAATAGTTATAAATAATTGAAATATAACTACGTGCACACTTAACATCAGTCAAACGAATTGTAAAATATCAGATTAATTGCGTACGTGCATATACACGTAAAATTGCCTAAAATATTATTCTTTAAAATATTACATTAAAATACTGTTTAGAAAAATATATAAAATATATAAAATAATAAAATATAATATTTGTTATTTATATTACTTATTTAGTTCAACATGTATAAAAATAGCTCATCATCTGAAACACTCATATAACGAAAACTAATCACGAAATTTATCATGTATTCTAAAATAATTTTAACACCAAATTAATTATTTAAAATCATATTTCATTAATAAAATAGTTTATTATAAAATTTGGGGTGTTACAAGTTAATTGTCTAGATATATTCTTTCTATAAAAGATCATTACTTCATCTGGTCAAATGTCTACCTTTTGATTATTTATCCTCTAGAAGAAGCACTTCTATTATATGATGATGATCCTTTGATGCTAAATTCCTTATGTCGTTTAGTGATCTTCATTTGATGTAATTTTTCTTGAACAAGAATATTCTCTGAAGTATCAATTTCAAAATTCACACCAGTTATCATAAATAGTTCAAGACGGTACAAGTTGTGCGCAACGTTTCCTGAAACAGTAAGAAAAATAATGACTTCAATTCCTTGTACTATAAAAGTACTAATACATCAAATTCAATTGAGTGAAGCAAACTATTGAACAACCACAATGCAAAAATCACGAATCAAATATGAGTACATCAAGTAATCTTATTTTCAAAATAATTTCTATTGAAAGATACTCACTTGTATTTTGAGCATAACATATCTATCATTTGTTGAGATTTATTTTGTAATTTAGAAACTCTTACATCTTTATAATTTGGCCCAATAATGGTTGTATCCTCAAAAGCTTGAATGTACTAAGTAAGAAGTTTGAGAAGACTATAACAAAGTCAGGAAGACAGTAGTATGTTCTAGTGGTTGAAAAGAAAATCCAGTTTGATTTACTAAAGAAATCCTCCAAGTTGAATGGGCTTGATGTATCTACCGTGTTGGTGGTGAACTACGATAAGTTGCTCATGTTCTTATTTTGTTTTCCTTACCTATTTATCTTAAAAGCTTTGTTTTAAAATGATTTTAAGTCGTTTGTTTTAAAAAGAAAATGTTTTTATACACAATTTAAACCCTCCATTTCTTGTGTTTTTTTTGTAACATTCAGATGCATTCTCTACATAAGAACCATCAACATACGCATTGAGTATCCTAATTTCCTTTGCTTCCTGTATTTTCTTGAAGAAATCTACAATATGTTGAAAAGTCATAGTATTCTTCTGTGCTGCATACCTCCAATATTTCATGTTATCCTTAATCTAGTGTGAAACATAGGAAATACCTTTTTCCCACTGAGTAGAAAATTCATGAGGATTCACATTGCTAGTGTTATTACTTCTAATTATATAGACTTTGTTAATAATTATAGATATAAATTCAACCGCGTCTGGAAGTCATCAAGGAAGAGATGGAATGAAGGGTGCAAGATCAAATGGAATAAAAGTAGTGGTTTTAGGTTGAGGATCGGAAGAAAATAGTAGACCAGTACAAGTGTTAGTTGTGTTATCATATGATGATGTATTTGATTCCATGTTTTCAATAACATCAAAAACAAGGCTAAGTCAAAAGGGTTAGGCGAGTTTGGATTAGAAGCATGATTACAAGAGGATGTGTGTGTTACTGCAGGGAAGTTAGAAGGAGATGGTTGAACTTCAAATTGTAGAACTTCAAGTTCATGTGAGGGTTTATATGTAGGTGGGGATGCAATGGCTGAAATAGTTTGTTTCAAGAATTTTGATGTTAGGAGGATAACAGTTAGTCACATATATCAATGTTTCTAATAAGGTTGAAGAAGTTGCATAATACAAGAAATGAGGGGTTTGAATTGTGTTTTTCCATTTATGTATAGAATAAAATATACCAAAGTCAAGCATCACACATAAATCAAGGCATGCGTCATACATAATCGTCCCACCCCAAAATTTTTCGAGGATCATTGCTCTGAAACCATAATGTAACGTCCGGATTTTTGGTCCAAAACGTTACTAAAAACAAATACTTTTAGAGAAATTTACAATAATTTTTTTTTGTAACAATATCTAACTTTTATCGATTTAAATAATTAGTAACAATCACATTTATTTAATATTATTAAAAAAATCTTTATTCAAAAACTAAAACAAAAAAAAAAGCTTATTAAAGTTTGGTGACAATGATTTAAAAATAGACATAGAAAATATTGCGGCAATCCTATTATTACAAAGTTGTCTTGAAAACCCTATTTTTACCCCACATTCGCCGCACGTTAATACTCATCAACTACTCTTGAATCTCCTCGAACTCATTAGCACCTAAAATGTTGTTCTAAGGGTCAGATTTTTCCATCATCCACATCAAAACAAAGCTAAACATATAGAAGAATAACACAAAACATATAAAAGTAAAAACTTCCAATTTAAAAGAAAAAATGCTCAAACAATAAATCATATATAAAAAAATATGTATAATGCATGCTCCTAAAACTATATGATCCAGATATAAATATGCCAGTAAGGCAACTTCCACACAGAAAAATCACCCATACCAATGGGGAAAATAAACCTGCCACTAAGGCAACTCTCACGAAGATGCATATGCCATGACATGACCATATATTATCAAAACTATACTCAGACATCACCACTAAGAATCATGTTACATGCATTAAAAAAAATCACCTTTTTAAAACCATCATCTTACTCACACATCACAAAGATCACGTATCACATATCCTAATCATGAGAATCATATATTCATATACAAATAATCATTAAATAATAATTTTCACCATGTACGCATAAAATGGGACTTGACTTCATTTACATCCTAAAGATTAAAACTTTATATATCACACGAAACTTCAAACTCCAACTCATATACATCTTCGAAATCAAGACCTTATCATATATATAACATAAAAAAAAAATCATAATTTGCTTCATATCCATCATAAAAATTAAAAATTTATCACGTATAATATAAAAATTTATATTTTACTTCTTAAAACGACATACATTACATCTCGAACTCAACGTAAAGGATTTCGGATTTCATTATTTTATTTTATTAGTCTACATTTATTTCTTTCAAAAGCAAGCAATTACAACTATTAATTTCATGTCATCCAACTAACGGTCTAACTATAATTTGTGCAGGGAAAAGCACTTACCTTGGCCGTTTTTCTTCCTAGTACGAAGCTCTAAGCCCCCATGACGTTGTTCACAAGAAAACTTTGAAGCACGAAGAAGAGGAGGTATGAAGGAGATGACATCTAGGGTTTCGGTATTCTTTTATGCTTATTATTACTTAGTATGGAAATATTGTGGACTTTAGGGAAATTTTAAAGTGGAGATTATTCGGTAGATAGTGTTGGGCCCACATAAAGAATAGAAGGGAGAAAATATTATTTTATTTATTTATTGTTTTCTTTAACCTTGATCATACAAAAACTAAGCCACAAACTCCAAGTCCAATTTCTATTATGGGTTGGGTTACACCAAGCCACAACCCTTTTTCTTGTGCTAAAAAAACATCTATATATATATATATATATAAAACTTCTCCATCGGTTAAATAATTCTTACTAATAATTTTATCAACTACAATAAGTCGAACAAGGCAAATAATTATCACACCCGAATTAATATTGAGAAAATATATATATACATATATATATATATATATATTTATGGGTCTTAATTATTTTAAATAATAAATTAAGAGGATATTACAGTCAAGATTTGTAGAAGATTTGAAGAAGATTTAATCAAGATTTGAAGAAGATTTAATCTGGATTTGAAGAAGATTTGATCAAAATTTGAAGAAGATTTGATTAAAATTTGAAAAAAGATTTGATCAAAATTTATCTACAACAACAAAGGAACACAATCAATTTGAAGAATTTATGTAAGACCCTTAAATTTAATATTAATTTTGGAATTAATATTAAGGGTATTTTGGGGATATTTGTAAAATATGTAATATATATGTTTGTTTTGAGTGAATATATATATATATATATAAATATTTATTTTGGAAGATGAATTAAAATTATTGGATGAAGAATAAATTAATTTAATTAAGAGTAATTAAATTAATCGGACAGTTAATTAAGGATTAGCGGCTAATTGCAAAACGTTTAAGTGCTGGAGGATCCAGCAATATTTTAACATTAATTGTGATGAGGTGACACATGGAGGTGCCTATATATCGACTACAAAGGACAGAGCAAAGACAGAAACCTTTCTCTCCTCCATACTGCATGTAACAGTACTACATGTAACGTTACCCTTCTCTCCCATTCTGTTATGCTTACCAGTTCACGATTTCAAAAGAAAGGAAAAAGAGAGTTCCTCAAAAGTGCCATTACTTGGAAATCCAAGCACCGAAACACCAAACCCCCAGTACAAAAGTTGTTCCCCACATCATTACGGAGCTAAAGAACCCAGTTTCATAGCAGCAAACGCAGGCGGGAGTTTTGCCGTTTTTGACGCATAAACGTGAGCAGAAGCAGAAAACGCAACAAGGGTAAGGGCACCTTCCACTTTCTAGTTGCATTAGGGTTGTAAATACATATTGTTATGACATGCATGTTGTTCCATTTCTGTTTTTGAAGAAAAACTGTTTTGCATGTCAATTTGAAGAATGAGAAATGCATTCTGTTGATGTTGATGATTTTGTGATGTTGGCTATTTTTGCTGATATAACATGCTATTTTGCTTATGTGGGAAAGCTGAAAAATGTTTTGCATGTTATTTTAAAGTTGATCAAAATGCATGTTCATAAAACTGTTTTGCATAAAATGCGAAAATGCATACTGATGGTATTTTGATGCTATGTGATGATTTCTGTTTGACTGAATGTATTAATGTCATTCTGTTTCTGTTTCTGCTTCTGATGATTCTGGTGTGAATCATTCTGTTTTGCTTCTGATGATTCTAGTGTGAATCATTCTGTTTTGCTTATGATGATTCTGGTGTGAATCATTCTGTTTTGCTTCTGATGATTCTGGTGTGAATCATTTTGTTATGCTTCTGATGATTCTGGAGTGAATCATTCTGTTTTGCTTCTAATGTGAATCATTCTGTTTTGCTTCTGATGATTCTGGTGTGAATCATTCTGTTTTGCTTCTGATGATTCTAGTGTGAATCATTCTGTTTTGCTTCTGATGATTCTGGTGTGAATCATTCTGTTTTGCTTCTGATGATTCTGGTGTGAATCAATCTGTTTTGCTTCTGATGATTCTGGTGTGAATCGTTCTGTTTTGCTTTTGATGATTCTGGTGTGAATCTTTCTGTTTTGCTTCTGATGATTCTGGTGTGAATCATTCTGTTTTGCTTCTGATGATTCTGGTGTGAATCATTCTATTTTGCTTCTATTTTCTGATGTTCTGGTGTTGATGATTCTAATTCTGGTTCTGTTTCTGATGTTCTGATCTTGATCATTCTAGTTCTGTTTCTGATGTTCTGATGTTGATCATTCTGGTTCTGTTTTTGGCTTATGCATTCGACTACAAGTATGCTTTATTCGAATACAGAATGTTGAAATTACAGTTTCAGCTTTTGTATTCGAATACAAGGGATCTGTATTCGAATACAAGGGATCTGTATTCGAATACAAATTCGGGTTTTCAGAAATTCCAAGTTTTTCAACATTGGTTTGTGAACCCTACGTGTTGGGGAGTATTGGGAAGGTTTGTGACGAATTAAAATGGAATTTTTTGTGATAGTTTGAAGTGGGGGTGATGAAGTTTTTGGGACTTTACTGATGTAGTGAAAAATGTTGATTTGTGCACTGAGACTACCTCTATATTCGACTACCAAGGGGGCTGTAGTCGAATACAGAGTGTTAATTCTGCACTGTTTTGGCTCCTGTATTCGAATACAAAGAGGCTGTATTCGAAAACAGATTCGTATTTTGCAGAAATCTCTGTTTTAAACACTGTTTTATGAATTTTAAAGAGTTGAGGAAAGACTTATGATAATTCAGAATGGAATTTTGAGATAATGTAAAGTGATAATAATTGCTTAAATGTTTAATCATTGATGTGTTGATGATGAAGTTAATTGTGTTGAGATGTTCTGGGGGAAATGCTGGAAAGGTTGAGTGTTTCTGATTTTTTTCGCATACTGTTTTCAATGAAGAGAAAACATTGCATGTCCATGCATTTCATAGTCAGGTGGTGACCGCGATGGGCCACAGAGTAATGCGGTGACCGTGATGGGCCGCGAAGTTAAGTAGTAACCACAGTAGTGGGCTATCGAATGGCCGCGTGTTCGTGGTGGTCCATTCTATCCGTGTGAGGATTTAACTTCTGTGTATTTGGCCTGTGAGAGGCTAATACACGTGAATGAGTAACCGTGATGGGTTGTAGAGTGGCCGCGTGTTCGTGGTGGTCCATTCTATCCGGGCTGCTGAATGGCCGCGTGTTTGTGGTGGTCCATTCAAATATGTGAAACGTGCTGGTCTGTTGAGCGACTGCACTGACACTGATCTGTTGAGCAATTGCACCATGGTCTTGAGGGCCGTTAAAGTCTATCATACATATAAATTGTGCTGGTCTGTTGAGCGACTGCACCTTGGTGATTCCAAGAAATTGTATACATGAGCATAAACATATTGCATCGGGGTGATTGACCGGTGGGTCACGATTTGGGCATATGTTGATGATTGGAAATTGCTGTCTGTGTAAGTACTTTTTCAAATCTGAATTTCTGATTAATGATTATGATTGCTGAAGTATTGGCTGTACTTTTGACATATTTTTCCATGTTAATTGATTGCTGTTTTGAAAAGGCATACATGTCATGAAATTTCAAAATGAGGATCTTTTTCTCATCATTGTTATATGATATGCCATGGGTGTATTTGTTGCTGTGAAATATATGCTATGTGATTATTTGTTAATTTCGGTCGGTGACCCTTTACTATTATTGTGGAAATTGGGTTTTGCCCTCAGATGATACCCGAACCCGTCCCACCGACAGTTACACTAACGACGGTAACGTCGTTAGTTTTCCCTGATTTTTCATGTACGGCGTATTGGTGGACAACGCAGAGGGGCGGACAACTGGCTGAAGACGAGACTAGTAGAGGATACGGTGGAGACCGTGCTACTGTAGCTTAGTGCATGATTAGTTAGACTTGATGTCTAGGATTTTAAGTTGGGAAATGTAATTTTATTTTGGGAATTAATGTATGACTTTTCCGCTGTATTATTCTGCACTCTGATGCTATTTAGTGGCCATAGGCTGGGTGTTCTCTTTTGAAATGAACTGATGAAAATTTTATTTTAATTCCCTTGACATTAATTTTGGAAAACTCATTTTAATTATTTATTGAAAAAAAAAATACACTCGCGCTGTATTTTAAACTCGGGGTGTTACAATTGTGGTATCAGAGCATTTGGTTAAAGTTTTGGGTTAAAGCTCTGATTAAAGTATTTGTTTTGAGTTATTAGCTGATCATGCATAGGAGCAAGTAGTTAAAGTGTCAAGTCTTGTGTAAGTTGTGGTGTGACTGAAGTGATGATGGTTATGTAGGAAACAATGCCTCCACGAAGAGACGACACCACAAGAGCCAATGCCAGCCGGGAAGATATGATGGCTGAGGCGATGAACAACATGGTTGCGTCTGTTGCTGCACAAACAGCTGCAAAGACTCAACGAGATCTGGAGAAGAGAGAAAGAGAGATTCGCACTGCTGAATCTAGAGGACTAGAGGATTTTCGCCGTCATAATCCTCCCAAGTTCAAGGGTGATGAGGGTCCAGAAAGAGCGGACCAGTGGATTCAAGAGATGGAGAAAATCTTCGAGATGATTAATTGCCGAGCAGCGGTAAAGGTCAACTATGCCACGTATCTGCTGATAGGGGATGCAGAGTACTGGTGGAGAAGTACAAGGCTACTAATGGGGTTAGCTCACGTGGAGGTGAACTGGGAGTCATACAAGAAGATGTTTTTGGACAAGTACTTCTCGATGAGCACTAGGACCAAGTTGGGTGACGATTTTTTGAAATTGCACCAGGGTAACATGACAGTGGGGGAATATGCGGCTAAGTTTGAATCGTTGTCCAGACATTTCAGATTCTTCCGGGAAGAAGTTTATGAACAGTTTATGTGCCATCGCTTTCAAAATGGACTGAAGTATGAGATACAAGACTCGGTCTTACCATTGGGAATACAGAGGAGAAGTGTAGAGAGGTTGAAGAGATGAAGAACATGAGGGCCAACAGAGGAGGGAACTTTAATTCTGGAGGGCCTAGTCGGATGCACAATCAGCACAATAGAGGGAAGCAGGTTGCTAAGCCATATAACCGACCCCAGAACAACAACAGGGGCCATAATCGGCCAGGAAATCAGAATTTTGGACAGCAATTAGGACAAGGGGTTCGTTGTTTCCGATGTGGGAAAGAAGGACACTACGCTACTGCTTGTACCGTAAAGGATTCTCCATGTTTCAATTGCCATAAGCCAGGACACTTTGCAAGGGATTGCAAGGCTCTGAAGGTGGAACCAATGGTGAATGTGACTAGGGCTACTCGTCTTACTGCTAGAGGCCGCATATATCTCATGGGTGCTGAAGCTGGGAATCAAGCTCCAAATTTAATCCAGAAAGACTGCGAGATTGCAGGTAACACCCTAACTGCACTTTTTGATTCGGGGGCAACCCACTCTTTCATTGCTATGGACTGTGTGAATCGTTTGAAGTTGTCTGTGTCTGCTTTGCCTTTTGATTTGGTTGTTTCTACACCTGCTAAGACTTTGATAGTAAACTCTGCATGTTTACACTGTACTGTAACGATTCAGAATAGGGATTTCTTGGTTAATTTAATCTGTCTACCCCTACAATCACTCGAGATCATTCTCGGAATGGATTGGATGGCGTATAATTACGTAGTCTTGGATTGCGCTCGAAAACTAGTTCTTTTCCTCGAACCTTGAGTCGTTCGGTATTTGGCTGCTAACAAACTCGAAGTATCTCTGAGAGAAGGAACTCAGGAATTTTTATCATTGGATAACGTGGAGATCAAGATGGATGTGAACATAGAAGATGTGGTGTTAGTCAAAGAATATTCGGACGTATTTCTATCAGAAATTCTAGGATTACCCATGGTGAGAGAGGTGGAGTTCTTCATTGATTTGGACCCAGGAACTGGACCTATTTCAATTGCGCCGTACCGGATGTCGCCATTGGAATTAAGCGAGCTTGAGGGTCGGACCAGATAACATTATGAGATGTAATGGAAGAGTTTGTGTACCAGAAGTTGCAGATTTGAGGAGAATGATTTTGGAAGAGGCTCATAAGAGTAAATTGAGTATTCATCCTGGAGCAATCGAGATGTACCAGGACTTAAGACAGAATTACTGGTGGCCAGGAATGAAGAGGGATGTAGCGGAGTACGTATCGGCTTGTTTGACTTGTCAGAAAGCGAAAGTGCAACATCAACGACCTGCTGGAATGTTGCAACCTCTGGACATACCGGAATGGAAGTAGGACAACATTTCCATGGATTTTATAACAGGACTACCCAAGACAAGGAAAAAGAATGATTCAATTTGGGTAATAGTGGATCGATTGACAAAGTCCGCGCATTTCCTACCAGTAAGGACCACTTACAAAGTAGATAAGCTGACGGAAATCTACATCACTGAGATTGTAAGGTTACACGGCGTTCCATCGAGTATAGTATCGGACCGTGACCCAAAGTTCACATCTCACTTTTGGGGAGTGCTGCATGAAGCGTTAGGAATGAAACTGAAATTGAGTTCCTCTTATCATCCACAAACAGACGGACAGACTGAGAGAACAAACCAGTCCTTGGAAGATCTATTGAGAGCATGTGTGTTGAATGACAGAGGAAACTGGGATGAGGTGTTGCCATTGATTGAGTTCACTTACAACAACAATTTTCACGCAAGTATTGCAATGGCACCCTATGAGGCTTTGTATGGACGCAAGTGTCAGACGCCTTTATGCTGGTATAAGGACGGAGAGAGTATGATTGTTGGATCTGAGATGGTGGAACAAACTACAGAGAAAATCAAGAGGATACAAGAGAAAATGAAGGTTTCGCAAGATCGTGAAAAGAGTTATGCGGACAAGCAACGCAGACCTTTGGAATTCGAGCAGGGTGATCATGTATTCCTAAGGGTTACGCCTACAACTTGTGTTGGCAGAGCTATTAAGTCAAGAAAGTTGACTCCAAAATTTATTGGACCATACCAGATTACTGCGCATATTGGACCTTTGGCTTATCGGATTGCTTTACCTCCCATACTGTCCAATATCCACGACGTATTTCGTGTGTCGCAGTTAAGGAAATACACTGCAGACCCGTCACATGTGATCGAGCCAGATACAATTCAGCTGAGGGACAACCTGTCATTTGAAGTATTCCCTGTAAGGATTGAAGACAGGAAGATTAAACAGTTGAGAAACAAGAAAGTCCCACTAGTCAAAGTAATCTGGAACCTGACTACTGGAGACGCAACTTGGGAACTGGAGAGTAAGATGAGGGAACAATATCCTCAGTTGTTCATCGACATGTAGTTTCGAGGACAAAACTAATTTAAGGGGGGTGGTAATGTAAGACCCTTAAATTTAATATTAATTTTGGAATTAATATTAAGGGTATTTTGGGGATATTTGTAAAATATTTAATATATGTATGTTTTGAATGAATATATATATATATATAAATATTTATTTTGGAAGATGAATTAAAATTATTTGATGAAGAATAAATTAATTTAATTACGAGTAATTAAATTAATCGGACAGTTAATTGCAAAACGTTTAAGTGCTGGAGGATCCAACAATATTTTAACATTAATTGTGATGAGGTGGCACATGGAGGTGCCTATTAATGGACTGCAAACAACAGAGCAAAGACAGAAACCTTTATCTCCTCCATACTGCATGTAACAGTACCCTTCTCTCCCATTCTGTTCTGCGTACCAGTTCACGATTTCAAAAGAAAGGAAAGCAAAGCACCGAAACACCAAACCCCCATTAAAAAAGTTCTAGGATTTTAAGTTGGGAAATGTAATTTTATTTTGGGAATTAATGTATGACTTTTCCGCTGTATTATTCTACACTCTGATGCTATTTAGTGGCCACAGGCCGGGTGTTCTCTTTTGAAATGAACTGATGAAAATTTTATTTTAATTCCCTTGACATTAATTTTGGAAAACTCATTTTAATTATTTATTGAAAAAAAAATACACTCGCGCTGTATTTTTAACTCGGGGTGTTACAATTTACAAACGAAATCTGAACAAAATACAATTAAGAATTAAATGTTGGAACCAAGTTGGTTCTAAGTACTTAGGATTTTGATGTTTACAAAAGCACTCAATGTAATCTTATTTTGTACCTTGAATTATTAAATTAAATGCCACCAGAAGCTGAAGTAATCAGAAGCAAAAGATCAAAGGGTTCCAGAGATTGAATCTTGAAGGTACCAGAGGATACTCCAGGGTGTCAAAACATCACCAGAAGATATCTTTGCTAGCCCAGATAAGAAGGAAGCAATGTCAGAAGGAAACCTGGACCAGACCAGAAGGAAGCCAGCCAGAGGGAGACTTGATCCAGACTAGTAGAAGTTATAAGTCAGACTTTCCAGAAGTTATTTTGACCAGAAGATGGCCTGATAGTGAAATGATAAAACAGCCCAGACTTGATGCAGACTTAATCAGAGGATAAGTTAATGGATCCAGAACAAGAGAATCAATCCAGATTTGACCCAGACCAGAAGATAGCATGGTTCAGGGTATGAAACTAAGTCAAGACTAGAAGAAATGATCTCCAGATTAAATCTAGAACATATCCAAAACAGAAGGTAAAATGTCTAGACTGAAATATTATTCGTCCAGACTTAATTTCAGTTCAATCCAGACCAAGTCCAGAATTGGTCCAGATCAGATGGAAGATATTTAGATCAATGGTTCAGATTTAAGTATTTGGCCCAGTGTTGGCCGAGATCAGACCATGGCCCAGTGTTGGCCGAAATCAGAAGGTCAAAAAGTGTGGTCTAGCATTGGCCGAGATCAGAGGATCACAGCAGATTAGGCCATGGCCCAGTGTTGGCCGAGATCAGAAGATCAAAAAGAGTTCCAATGCAGAAAGTGTTTTCTGACCATGATATAAGTGTTTTCTGACCTAATGCAGAAAGAGTTCCAAATGAGCATGATGGGAGAACTTAAGTTCTTCCTGGAAATTCAGATTCACCAAGGTAAATCAGGTATACTCATTCACCAATCTAAATACACTAAAGAACTTCTTAAAAAGTTCAAGATGAGTGACTGTAAGCCTATGGCCACCCCCATGCACCCAACCTGCTCTCTTTAGAAAGATGAAATCAGCCAAAAGGTAGACCAGAAAACATACAGAGGTATGATTGGATCCCTTCTTTATTTAACTACTTCTAGACCTGACATTTTGTTTAGTGTTTGTGTTTGTGCGTGTTTTCAAGCTGACCCTAGGGAATCCCATTTAACTACTGTCAAACGAATTCTGAGATACCTTAAAGGAACCACCAACATTACCCTGTTATACAAGAAAGCCCCCACCTATAAACGAAAAGGATTTTGTGATTCTGAAAATGCTGGAGACAAGCTGGAAAGTAAAAGTACAAGTGGCAACTGCACTTTCTTAGGTGATAATTTGATCTCTTGGTCAAGCAAAACACAAAGCACAATTGTCATGTCAACAGCTGAAGCTGAGTATATATCAGCAGCAGGATGCAGTTCACAGTTAATTTGGATGAAACACGAACTTGAAGATTACAACATCTTTAAAACCAATATCCGTTTGTTCTGTGATAACACTTCAGCCATAAACCTAACCAAGAACCTTATCTTACACTCTAGAGCCAAACACATTGAAATAAAACACCATTTCATTAGGGACCATGTTCAAAAAGGGACTTTAAGCATCCAGTTTTTGGACACTGATCATCAATGGGCTGACAACATCACCAAAGCATTACCAGAAGATAGGTTCCAGTTCATCAAGAAGCATCTCAACATTGTCTCTATATCCTACTAGCTCAAATAGTCTTCTTAGGAGTTTTTTTTTTAATTTTCTTGTAATTTTATTTTATGCTTTTTAATTTTCTGTTTTTACTTTCTGTAGGACCTCTTTTTGGCTGATGACAAAAAGGTGGAGAGAGAGAGAAAAAGGAGAAATAAGTAGAAAAGGAGCGATAAAAAGAAAGGAGGAGCGAAAAAGAAAGAGACGAAAAGAGAAGAAGTTGAAAAAGAGAAGAATCAGGGAGAGAGAAAAATAAAGAGAGAAAAAGAAAGAGTGAAAAAGAGAAGAAGTTGAAAAGGAAAGGCAATGTGAAGAGAGAAAAGAAAGAGCGAATAAATAAGGAGTTGAAAAGGAGAGGATAAGAGAAGAAAAGAAAGAGTGAAAAGAGAAGGAGTTGAAAAGGAGAAGAAAAAGTCAATATCAGACTTAGGGGGAGAGATTGGTTTTAGGGGGAGTATTTCAAGTACTTCGAGTTACAAGCTAGCAAAATAAGTTAAGGTTTTGTCATCATCAAAAAGGTGGAGATTGTTGGAACCAAGTTGGTTCTAAGTACTTAGGATTTTGATGTTTACAAAAGCACTCAATGTAATCTTATTTTGTACGTTGAATTATTAAATTAAATGCCACAAGAAGCTGAAGTAATCAGAAGTAGAAGATCAAAGAGTTCCAGAGATTGAATCCTGAAGGTACAAGAAGATAGTCCAGGATGTCAAAACATCACCAGAAGATATCTTTGCTGGCCCAGATCAGAAGGAAGCAAAGTCAGAAGGAAACCTGGACCAGACCAGAAGGAAGCCTGCTAGAGGGAGACTTGATCTAGACCAGTAGAAGATATAAGTCAGACTTATTCCAGAAGTTATTTTGACCAGAAGATGGCCTGGGAGTGAAATGATAAAATATACCAGACTTGATCCAGACTTAATCAGAGGATAAGTTAATGGGTCCAGAACAAGAGAATCAATCCAAATTTGACCCAGACCAGAAGATAGCATGGTTCAGGGTATGAAACTATGTCCAGACCAGAAGAAATGATCTCCAGATTTGATCCAGAACTGATCCAAAATAGAAGGTAAAATGTCCAGACTGAAATATTATTTGTCCAGAGTTAATTTCAGTTCCATCCAGACCAAGTCCAGAATTGGTCCAGATCAGAGGGAAGATATTCATATCAATGGTTCAAATTTAAGTATTTGGCCCAGTGTTGGCCGAGATCAGAAGATCAGACCATGGCCTAGTGTTGGCCAAAATCAGAAGGTCAGAAAGTGTGGTGCAGCATTGGCCGAGATCAGAGGATCACAGCAGATCAGACCATGGCCCAGTGTTGGCCGAGATCAGAAGATCAGATTGTGTGGTCCAGGGTTGGCCAAAATCTGAGGATCACAACAGATCACCTAGTATGGTGCAGATGTGGACTAGCGCAGAAGATCAAACGGTTCAGATTTAATCATTAGGATTAACGGTGGAGATTTAATTAAATTTTATCAAAGTATCAAAAGGATTTGTTACAAAAATAAAGTGAAGTCGTATGGAAGTTCAGGAGCTGTTGGCTGGAAGAAACTAAAGACATGATTGGCCACTTATTTTTGAAAGAAAATCTGAAGCTTAAAAAGATATGTTTATTATTTAAGTGAAGCCGATTGGTCAAGATATTTTTGCAAGAGAATCCAGCAAGATACAGCTCGAAATTAAGCTTAGAAGAGACCCTAATCTGCAGATATAAAAGAAGGCTCAAGGCAGAATACTTAGCATCGAAAATCACAAAAGAGTCATACACTTCCAAAAGCAAACACTCAAGTTTTTAGTGAGGTTAATTGTGAGTTCTAGCTTTCCAGAAGCAAACACTCGTGTTATTTTCTTTCCCTTGTGTTAGATCTAACTTGATGAAGTAGAGTCTAAAATCTGAGGGAGTCAGAAGGGGTAGCAGATTACTTGGCAATTAGATTCAAGGCGTTGTAATTCCTTCTACAATTTGGGGTTGTCAGATTGGTAGGAGAAGACTTGACTTAAGAAGTCAAGGTGCTGTATTCCTCAAAAGTCTAGGATTGTTAGACTGTTTGAGAAGACTGACTTGGAGGGTCAGTGGTATTGTTGTAATTCAAGGTTTTGAATTAGTGAAATCCTTCAAGGTGAAGGGACTGGACGTAGCCTCGTTAACTCTGTTTTTATTCATACATCAAGTTTTGTTTTAAAACTGCAAAAACAGAAAAAGTATTCAAGTTAGGAAAACATAATTCAACCCCCCCTTCTCGTGTTTGCACCTTCATTAAACAAGGACCAAATTGAAGCCCAAATTTCAACTATAAATAGATACTCAAGGTGAAGAAGAAACACATCGAAAAGCAAAAAAAAGTAGTCTTGTAGTTCAAAGAGAGAAATACTCGTTTCAAGTTAGAAATATTTTCTGAGTGTCATTTTCTTAGAGTGTGAGAGTTATTATGATTAGATTTCCAGAAGCAACTACTCAAGTTCCAATCTCTTGTATCCAACCCGATAGTGGTTTAGTTCCTTCTTCAATCTAGGGTTGTTAGGAGAAGACTTGGCTTGTAAGGTCAAGGTGGTGGTGTTCCTCAAAAGTCTGGGGTTGTTAGGCTGTTTGGGAAGATTGGCTTGGAGGGTCAGGTGCTTTGTAATTCAAGGTATTTGAATTAGTGGATTAAAGCCTTCTGAATGAGGGGACTGGATGTAGCCAAGTTAATGGTGAACCAGGATAATTCTATGTGTTAAATTAATTATGCTTTCATTTCTTGCTTCTACTCCAAGTAAGTAACCAAAAACGAAACTAGTTTTTTAATTTATTTATAAATTATCAAAATTTGTCAACTTTGGGAAATACAATTCAACCCCCCTTCTCGTATTTACACCTTGAATTGGCATCTGAACTTGGTCTCAAGGCTGAGCACTTTACAGTGTTTGAGAAAAGATCCACAGATTCAATATGTCTGGATTCAGTGAAGAAGCTGCCGAAGGAAACATAAACAGACCACCTCTATTTGATGGAGGACGTTTTGAGTATTGGAAAGACAAGTTGATAAGTTTCTATATTTCACAAGATCCTGAACTTTGGTACTTGGTGGAAGATGGTTATATTGATCCGAAGAATACTGATGGTATTGAAATTTCAAGAAAGGAGATGTCTGCTGATGATGTGAAGAAAATCCTTAGGAGTCTGACAACCAAGTGGAGACCTAAGATCACTGCCATTCAGGAAGCAAAGGATGTGAATAATCTAAATTTGGAAGAATTAATCAGCTCTCTTAGTTCACATGAAATTGAGCTTGAAGAAGATGAGCCCAAGAAGAAGAACAAAACTCTAACCTTGAAATCCAAGCAGAAGAAGGTTCTAAAAGCAACATCAGAATTAGAGGATAGAGATTCTATTGATCAGAATCTAAACTCAGAGAAAAAGGAGATTGCTTTCATATCCAGAAAGGTTCGAAAGATATGCCACAACAGAAAAAAGAAATTTCCCCAAAGATGTTCCAAGCATTCCAATAGAGGAAATGATGATAAACATGACAAGAAAAGCATCATTTGCTATGGATGCAATGAACCTGGACATATCAAGTCAGAATGTACACATATGGATAAACGAAAACACCAGAGGAAAGATTCCAGACCCAAGAAGAAGAGTCTGATGGCTACATGGGATGATTCTGATGACTCCTCTGACGATGAACAAGTAGATTTGGCTATGATGGCTCACACCAACTCTGCCTCTGAATCTAACACAAATTATAACTCAGGAAGAGAATCAACAGATCAAGAAATTGAGGTATTTTCTGAATTTACTCGATCTGACTAATTACTACTATAAATGTTTTTTTAAATAATAATCACAAATTGTCTTTCAAACTGAAAACACTTAGGAAAGAAAATACAAATCTAACCAAAAAAGTTAATGTTTTAAAGAATCAAAGTGCATAATTTAAAACAGAAAATGCAGCTCTTAAAACAAATATTACTCAACTTAAGACAAATAGTGCAACTCTGAAAATTGATATTACTGAACTTAAAACAGAGAATGCAAATTTGAAAACTAATATTGCTGAACTGAAGGCTGAAAATCTAACTCTAAAAAGCAATCATAGTTCAACATCAATTGAAAATACCACATGTAACTCTGATATGCATGAACAAGTATTTCAAGATTTTCTTGCTAATGGTATGGAAAGAAGGAAATATGCTTATATGATTTATGAGTTAGTAGAAATGGTAAATGATGTATAGGATTTGAAGAAACTGTAACTGAACCTAAAACTATTCCCTTTGATATCTTGTGTACTGTTTGCTCAAAGAAAGGTTACTCCAAATTATCTTTTCCCATGTTAAATACAAGGAAAGACAATAAACCTTTCAAGACTAACAAACCAGGACCCAACCAAATTTGGGTACCTAAGAACAAATCTATCTTTGTTGAAGATTGTTGGAACCAAGTTGGTTCTTACACTCAAAGTTTTGATGTTAACAAAATTATTTTAGGAGAAAAATATATTTGACTTCAAAGAAGAATGCAAAAATCAGAGGATGACGTCACCAGATGATGAAGTCACCAGAGGATACCCCCAGAAGATACATCTAGAAGATGTCACCAGAGGATATCACCAAAAGATAGCACCAGATGATACCTCTAGAAGATACAGCTTGAAGATGTCACCAGAAGATATCACCGGAGGGTACCAGCAGAAGATACAGCCAAAAGATGTCACCAGAGCATATAAGAGGATATCATCAGAAGCAAAAATAAGAGGATATCATTAGAAGCAAAATTAGAGGATATCATCAGAGGCAAGAATCAAATGACATTATCAGAGGATACCATCCGAGGCAAACATCAGAAGAAGACATGGTCCAAATCAGAAGGAAACATAGTCTAGATCAGAAGAAGACATGGTCCAACTCAGAAGGAAACATGGTCTAGATTAGAAGAAGACATGGTCCATATAAGAAGGAAACATGGTCCAGATCAAAAGAATACATGGTGCAGATCAGAATGAAACATGGTCCAGATCAGATGAAGACATTGTCCAGATCAGAAGGAAACATGGTCCAGATCAGTAGAAGACATGGTCCAGAAGAAGACATGGTCCATATCAGAAGAAGACACGGTCCACATTCGAAGTAGAGATTGGTATATATTCATAGAAGACTTGATTTAGATTCGTAGAAGATTTGATTCAAAATTTGAAGAAAACTTGATGGAAATGTGAAGGAGATCTGATCAATGTCTGAAGAGGATTTAATTTCAATTTGAAGAAGATTTGGTTCAAAATTAAAAAGAAACAGAATCGGGTTGAAGAGTTTTCAAATGGAATCTGAGCAAGATACAATTCGAAATTAAGCTTGGATCAAGTAGAAGGCCATATCTCAACTATAAATAGAGGCTTCACGCAGTAGAAGAAATCATCGAAAAACACAAGAACTCAAGCTTAAAGTTCAAAGTCATCCGAGAGTTCAAAAAGAGAGAACTACTTGTGTGAAAGAGAAATACAGTCTAAGTGTTTTTTCGAGTTTGGGGGTCATCGTTATAATCAGCTTTCCAGAAGCAACTACTCAAGAGAGTCATCATTATAACCAGCTTTCCAGAAACAACTATTCAAGAGAATCATTGTAATAATCAGCTTTCCATAAGGTCAATTGCGTTGTTGTTCCTAAAAAGTCTGGGGTGTCAGGCTGTTTGGGAAGACTGGCTTGGTGGGTCAGGTGCTGTGTAATTCAAAGTATTTTAATTAGTGGATTAAAGCCTTCTGAATGAAGGGACTAGATGTAGCCAAGTTAATGGTGAACCATGATAAAGCTTTGTGTTCAAATAATTTATATCTACTTTCAACAAATCAACAAAAAGAAATCAACTTTGCCAAAAACAATTCAACGCCCCTTCTCATGTTTGCACCTTCAATTGGCATAAGAGCTCGATCACAAGGCTGAGCACTTTACGGTGTTTGAGAAAAGATCCAAAGGTTCAACATGTCTGGATTCAGTGAAGAAGCTACTGGAGGAAACATCAATAGACCACCTCTGTTTGATGAAGAACGTTTTGAGGATTGGAAAGACAAGCTGAGAAGTTTTTTTATTTCACAAGATCCTGAACTTTGGGACTTGGTGGAAGACTGTTATACTGCTCAAGAAGATACTGATCAGAAGAAGATGCACAAGATGCATCATAAATCTAGAACTTTCATGATAAATGCAGTCACTTTCAAGCAATTTGACAAGTGCACCAACAAAGAGACGGCAAAGAGTATCTATGATAGTCGAACTCTGACCTATGAACGAAGCAAGCAAGTTCAAGAAGCAAAGGCCAACATCCTAGTCCACAAGTATGAGCTGTTCAAGATGGAAGAAGATGAAGACATTGAAACCATGTTTTCCAGATTCCAGACTCTGGTCTCAGGATTAAAGGTACTCAAGAAGAGTCACCCGATTTGATTTAATTACTGCAACAAATGATATTTTAAATGTTAATAACAAATTGTCTTTAAAACTGAAAACACTTAGGAAAGAAAATAAAATTCTAACCAAAGAAGTTAATGTTTTATAGAATCAAAGTGTAGAATGTAAAACAGAAAATACAGCTCTTAAAACTAATATTACTGAACTTAAGGATGAAAATTTAACTCTAAAAAGTAATCATTGTTCAACATCAAGTAAAAATACTACATGTAATTCTGATATGCATGAACAAGTATTTCAAGACTTTATTGCTAATGGTATGGAAAGAAGAAAATATGCTTCTATGATTTATGGAGTTAGTAACAATTGTAAAAGAGGTATAGGATTTGAAGAATCAGTAACTGAAACTAAACCTATTTCCTATGATGTTTTGTGTACTGTTTATACTAAGAATGGTCACTCCAAATTGTCTTGTCCCATGATAAATACAAGGAAAGACAAGAAACCTTTCAAGACTAACAAACCAGGATCCAACAAGAAATGAGGCACAATGGCTTTTGGAGGAAAGCAAAAAGGCCAGATCATTGGTCAAGGCATAGTTGGTAATGAGACTTCCCTTTCTATTAAAGATGTCTTGTTAGTTAAAGGTCTTAAGCATAACTTATTAAGTATTAGTCAGTTAAGTGATAATAATTATGATATTATATTAAATCAAAAAGCATGCAAGGCAATCAGTCAGAAGGATGGATCTGTACTCTTTACGGGTCAGAGGCAAAACAACATTTATAAGATAAATCTGTTTAGTCTAGAGAAACAAAAGGTTAAGTGTCTTACGTCAGTAAATGCAGAGAAACTAATTTTAGCACAAAAGATTAGGTCATGCAAACCTTAGATTAGTTTCAAAACTGGATAAACTTCAATTGGTGAGAGGTCTACCTAAGCTTAGTTACAAAACTGAAATTATGTGTGAAGCTAGTCAAAAGGGAAAACAAACAAAAACATCTTTTAACCCTAAAAACTCAGTCTCTACCTCAAAGCCCCTTGAGCTCTTACATATAGATCTATTTGGGCCAGTGAAAATAGCTTCTCTAAGTGGAAAGAAATATGGTTCTGTTATAGTAGATGATTAAACTAGGTGGACATGGGTAAAATTATTAAGAAGTAAGGATGAATCCCACAAAGTGTTTATCACATTTTGCAAACAAATCATGAATGAAAAATGTTTTAAGATTATAACAATTATAAGTGATCATGGGGGAGAATTTGAGAATAAATTCTTTGAAAGTTTTTGTGATGAGAATGGAATCTCTCACAACTTTTCGACTCCTAGAACACCCCAACAAAATGCAGTTGTAGAAAGAAAGAATAGATCACTCCAAGAAATGGCCAAAACCATGTTAAATGATATGTATGTTGCAAAACACTTTTTGGCTGAAGCAATTAATACTGCATGTTACATTCAAAATAAAGTCTATATCAGATCCATATTGAATAAAACACAATATGAATTGTGGAAAGGTAAAAACCTAACATTGTTGGAAACAAGTTGGTTCTAACTACTTAGGATTTTGATGTTTACAAAAGCACTCCATGTAATCTTATTTTGTACCTTGAATTATTATATTAAATGCCACCAGAAGATGAAGTTACCAGAGGCAGAAGATGAAGTCACCAGAGGCAGAAGATGAATTACCAGAGGATAAAATCAGACCAGAGGATACACCTCCAGAAGACACCATATAATGCATCCAGAAGGTACCATAGGATGCATCCTGAAGGCATGAGAGGATACACCAGGATGTCAAAACACCATCAGAGGATATCTTTCCTGGCCCAGATCAGAACGAAGCAGAGTCCAGAAGGAGACCTGGACCAGACCAGAAGGAAGCCTGGCAGAGGGAGACTTGTTGCAGACCAGAAGGATTCAAAGGTCAGACTTGGTCTAGAATTTATTTTGAACAGAAGATAGCATGGCAATGAAATGATAATAAGTCCAGACTTGATCAGAGCTTCAATTAATTGGTCCAGAACAAGTGACTTGGTCTAGATTTGGCCCAAACCAGAAGATGGCATGGTTCAGAGTATAAAACTAAGTCCAGACTAGAAGAAATGATGTCCAGATTTAATCCAGACCTGATCCAGATCAGAAGGTAAATGTCCAGATTAAAATATCATATGTTCAGACTTAATTTCAGTTCAATCCAGACCCACTCTAGAATTGGTCCAGATCAGAGGGAAGATATTCAGGTCAATGGTCCAGATTTAAGCATATGGCCGAGTGTTGGCTGAGATCAGAAGATCGGATCATATGGCCCAGTGTTGGCCGAGCTCAGAAGATCAGAATGTGTGGTCCAGTATTGGCCGAGATCAGAGGATCACATCGGATCAGATTGCAAGTTCAGAGTGGTCGAGATCAGAAGATCAGAAAGTGTGGTCCAGTGTTGGTCGAGATTAGAGGATCACCGCAGATCAGTTAGTATGATCTAGGTGTGGACGAGAGCAGAAGATCAAACGGTCCAGATTTAATTATAATGATAATCGGTGGAGATTTGATTAAATTTGATCAAAGTATTAAAAGGATTTGATACAAAAATAAATTGACGTCTTGTGGGAACTCAGAAGCTATTGGCGGGAAGAAAGATTTGGTCTAGAATTAACTAAGAACAGGATTGGCCAAAGTTATTTTCGAATGCATATCTGGAGCTAAAAAGATATGTTTTTTTATTTAAGAGAAACCCGACTGGCCAAGGTATTTTTACAAGGGTATCTGGCAAGATACAGCTCGAACTTAAGCATGGAAGAAACCCTAATCTGCATCTGAAAAATGAGGCTCAAGGCAGAAGACTTAGTATCGAAAAATCACAAAAGAGTCATACACTTCCAGAAGCAAACACTCGAGTTTTCAGTGAGGTTAATTGTGAGTTTCAGCTTTCCAGAAGCAAGCACTCGTGTTTTTCTATACCTTGTGTTAGATATAAGTTTTTGAAGTAGAGTCTACAATCTGAGGTAGTCAGAAGGGGTAGTAGATTACTTAGCAATTAGATTCAAGGCGTTGTAATTCCTTCTATAATCTGGGGTTGTCAAATTGGTAGGAGAAGACTTGACTTGAGAAGTCAAGGTGCAGTATTCCAAAAAAGTCTAGGATTGTTAGACTGTTTGAGAAGACTGACTTGGAAGGTCAGTGGTATTGTTGTAATTCAAGGTTTTGAATTAGTGAAATCCTTCAAAGTGAAGGGACTGGACGTAGCCTCGTTAATGGTGAACCAGTATAAAATTCTGTTTTTTTATTTTTAATTTGTATCGAGTGGTAACTCTGTTTGATTCATACATCAGGTTTTGATATAAAACTGTAAAAACAGAAAAAGTATTCATGTTAGTCAAACACAATTCAACCCCCCCATCTCGTGTTTGCACCTTCAATTGGCATCAGAGCTCGGTCTCAAGGCTGAGCACTTAATAGTGTTTGAGGAAAGGTCCAAGGGGTTCAACAATGCATAATCAAAAGATGATTTGGGAGGTAATATCAATAGACCACCACTGTTTGATGGAGAAAGGTTTGAGTATTGGAAGGACAGAATAAGAAGTTTCTTCATATCTCAAGATCCTGAATTACGGAAGCTGGTAGTCAAAGGATACACTGCACCTACTGTTCCAGGAGATCCAACTAAAGAACTGGACATGGAAGATATGAAACTAGACCAGAGCAAAGCATACAAACTGCATCACAAAGCCAAAACCATCATGATCAGTGCCATCACATTAAAGGAATTTGACAGATGCACTAATAAAGAAACAGCAAAGAGTATATTCGACAGTCTGGTTCTGACATATGAAAGAAGCCAGCAGGTTCAAGAAGCAAGGGCTAACATACTGGTCAAACAGTATGAGATGTTCAAGATGGAAGACGATGAAGACCTTGATGGAATGTTTTGTAGATTCCAGACTCTGATATCTGGACTGAAGGTCTTGAAGAAAAGCTACACAACAGCAGATCATGTCAAGAAGATTCTAAGAAGTTTACCAACCAAGTGGAGACCAATGGTTACTGCAGTTCAGCAAGCCAGAGATCTGAATAAATTAGGACTTGAAGATCTGATCAGCTCACTCAAGTCTCATGAAATAGAACTGGAAGCAGATGAACCAAAGAAGATGAAGAATCTGGCCCTGAAGTTAAAACAGAAGAAAGCAGCAAAGGCAGCACCAGAATCAGAGGATAGCGATAGTGACTGTGATGATATGGCTTACTTAACCAAACAGATCTGGGAAAATAGGAAGAAGAAGAAACCTAACAGCAAAGGAAAGGAAGAATCTGAAAAGAAGAGTATCATTTGTTATGGATGCAATGAACCTAGACACATCAAGTTAGAATGTCCAAATCTGGAAAAAGGAAAACAACACAAGAAGAGTTCCAGATTCAAAAAGAAGGGTTTGATGGCTGCTTGGGATGCATCAGAATCAGAAGAAGAATCGTCTGATGAAGAAGAGGCAGAAAAAGCATTGATGGCACTCATCAGGTCTGCCTCTGGACTTTATAAAGGCACAGTTTCAGGAAGGAAAGCAGGCAGAAGGAAGAATGACCAAAGTAGTCATTCAGGCAAGCCTGGAAGCACATCAGAGGAAGCAATTCTGGCTCTGATAGCTCATACCAACTCAAGTTCTGGATACAGCTCAGGCTCTGGAACAAATTCAGAAGATGAAGACAATGAGGTATTTTCTGATCTCACTAAATCCGAATTAATTGATGCTATAAAAGATTTTTTAAATGCAAACAATAAGATATCTTTAAAACTGAAAACTCTTAGGGAAAATAAGAAAAATCTGACCAAAGAAGTCCAAGTTTTAAAGAATCAAAATTCTAAGTATGCAACTGAAAACAAGGATTTTAAAACTGAAGTTGCAATACTCAAATGTGAAAACCAAACTCTCAAAATTGATATTTTTTCCACTTCCAAAACTGTTTGTGAATCTGATATGCATGAGCAAATTTTTCAAAAATTTATTTCTAATGGAATGGAAAGAAGTAAATATGCATCTATGATTTATGGAAACAGTAACACTGGAAAGAGAGGTCATGGTTTTATAGAAACTATTGCTTAAACTAAAACTGTTCATTCTGATGTTTTATGTATTGTGTGTGCTAAGAAAGGTCACTCTAAATTATCTTGTCCAATGGTAAAATCTGAACAAGATCAAAGAGCTGTTAAAACTAACAAACCTGGACCCAATAAGTTATGGGTACTAAAAGATCAAATTGTCTATGTTGCAAATATTCTGAGCAACCAGAAGGAGACACCAACAATGGTGCCTGGACAATGGATGTTGGCAATGCACAAGAAGAAGAAGGTTTATGTTCCAACATCTACCAAATAGAAGCCATTTGACTCTGGTAGAAGAAGAACTGGTCAACACAATACCTATCAGAACCAGAACCAGAATCATAGGAGGAACATGAAATATCAAAGAAATCACACATATCACACGAATCAGAAGCTGTTACAGATTTACCAGAACCAGAAGTTGATTTATCAGAATCAGAAGCTATTACAGATTTACCAGAACCAGAAGTTGATTTACAGAATCAGAAGCTGTTACAGATCTTCCAGAACCAGAAGTTGATGCAGACAAACCAATGTTGATGAAGCTCTGGCAGAGGAAGGTTGGATACTTGCAATGCAAGAAGAGCTGAATGAATTTCAAAGGAATGATGTTTGGGATCTGGTATCCAGACCAAACAAAAACATTATTGTAACCAAGTGGGTGTTCAGGAATAAACTCAATAAAAAAGGTGAAGTGGTATGGGACAAATCCAGACTTGTAGCTCAAGGATACAGTCAACAGGAAGGTATTGATTACACTAAGACTTTTGCTCCAGTGGCTAGGTTAGAAGCAATTAGAATTTTCTTATCATTTGCTGCTAATCATGATATAATTCTGTATCAAATGGATGTTTAAAGTGCATTCTTGAATGGCTATATAAGTGATGAAGTCTATGTCAAACAGCCCCCTGGATTTGAAAATTCCGATCTTTATATAGTTTAAAACAAGCACCAAGGGCATGGTATGACAAACTTAGTAACTTTCTGCTTAAGAATGAATTTGACAGAGGCCAGATTGATAATACTCTATTTAGGAAATCCATTAGAAATGATATTTTGATTATTCAAGTTTATATTGATGATATCATCTTTGGATCTACTAATGGCACTTTGTGCAAGGAGTTTTCTGACCTAATGCAGAAAGAGTTCCAAATGAGCATGATGGGAGTACTTAAGTTCTTCCTGGGAATTCAGATTCACCAAGGTAAATCAGGTATACTCATTCACAAATATAAATATACTAAAGAACTTCTCAAAAAGTTCAATATGAGTGACTGTAAGCCTATGGCAACCCTATGCACCCAACCTGCTCATTTGAGAAAGATGAAACCAGCCAAAAGGTAGACCAGAAAACATACAGAGGTATGATTGGATCACTTCTTTATTTAACTGCTTCTAGACGTGACATTTTGTTTAGTGTTTGTGTTTGTGCCCGTTATCAAACTGACCTAGGGAATCCCATTTAACTGCTGTCAAACGAATTTTGAGATACCTTAAAGGAACCACCAACCTTACCTTGTTATACAAGAAAACCCCCACCTACAAACTAAGAGGTTTTTGTGATTCTGACTATGCTGGAAAGGAAAAGTGTTGGCCGAGATCAGAGGATCACAGCAAATCAGTTAGTATGGTCCAGATGTGGACGAGAGTAGAAGATCAAACGGTCCAGATTTAATTATAATGATAATCGGTGGAGATTTGATTAAATTTGATCAAAGTATTAAAAGGATTTGATACAAAAATAAATTGAAGTCTTGTGGGAATTCAGAAGCTATTGGCGGGAAGAAAGATTTGGTCTAGAATTAACTAAGAACAGGATTGGCCAAAGTTATTTTCGAATGCATATCTGGAGCTAAAAAGATATGTTTTTTATTTAAGAGAAACCCGATTGGCCAAGGTATTTTTGCAAGAGTATCTGGCAAGATACAGCTCGAACTTAAGCATGAAAGAAACCCTAATCTGCATCTATAAAAGGAGGCTCAAGGCAGAAGACTTAGTATCAAAAAATCACAAAAGAGTCATACACTTCCAGAAGCAAACACTCGAGTTTTCAGTAAGGTTAATTATGAGTTTCAGCTTTCCAGAAGCAAGCACTCGTGTTTTTCTTTCCGTTGTGTTAGATATAAGTTGTTGAAGTAGAGTCTACAATCTGAGGTAGTTAGAAGGGGTAGCAGATTACTTAGCAATTAGATTTAATGTGTTGTAATTCCTTCTACAATCTGGGGTTGTCAGATTGGTAGGAGAAGACTTGACTTGGGAAGCCAAGGTGTTGTATTCCTCAAAAGTCTAGGATTGTTAGACTATTTGAGAAGACTGACTTGGAGGGTCAGTGGTATTGTTGTAATTCAAGGTTTTGAATTAGTGAAATCTTTCAAAGTGAAGGAACTGGACGTAGCCTCGTTAACGGTGAACCAGTATAAAATTCTATGTTTTTATTTTTAATTTGTATCCACTACTAACTCTGTTTGATTCATACATCAGGTTTTGATATAAAATTGCAAAAATAGAAAAAGTATTCAAGTTAGTCAAACACAATTCAACCCCCCCATCTCGTGTTTGCACCTTCAATTGGCATCAAAGCTGGGTCTCAAGGCTGAGCACTTAATAGTGTTTGGGGAAAGGTCCAAGGGGTTCAACATGGCAGAATCCAAAGATGATTTGGGAGGCAACATCAACAGACCACCACTGTTTGATGGAGAAAGGTTTGAATATTGGAAGGAAAGAATAAGAAGTTTCTTCATATCTTTAGATCCTGAATTGTGGAAGCTGGTAGTCAAAGGATACACTGCACCTACTGTTCCAGGAGATCCAACTAAAGAACTGGACATGGAAGATATGAAACCAGACCAGAGAAAAGCATACAAACTGCATCACAAGACCCAAAACAATCATGATCAGTGCCATCACATTCAAGGAATTTGACAGATGCACAGATAAAGAAACAACAAAGAGCATATTCGAAAATCTGGTTCTGACCTATGAAAGAAGCCAGAAGGTTCAAGAAGCAAGGGCTAACATACTGGTTAAACAATATGAGATGTTCAAGATGGAAGACGATAAAGACATTGATGGAATGTTCTATAGATTCCAGACTCTGATATATGGACTGAAGGTCTTGAAGAAAAGCTACACAACAGCAGATCATGTCAAGAAGATTATAAGAAGCTTACCAACCAAGTGAAGACCAATGGTTACTGCAGTTCAGCAAGCTAGAGATCTGAATAACTTAGGACTTGAAGATCTTATCAGCTCACTCAAGTCTCATGAAATAGAACTGGAAGCAGATGAATCAATTTTAAACAATTTGGCTGTACTTTTTATATGTTGAACACCAAAGGTAACCTTGGAAAATTTGATTCACGATCTCAAAAGTGTACCCTCACTGGCTACTCTTAAAGATCCAAGGCTTATAGAGTGTTTAATAAGGAAACTAATATTGTGGAAGAATCCATACATGTTAAATTTGATGACAAACAACTTGACCTTGAAAAGTCAAAGCAAGATGATGATAGTGCAGGTTTACCAGAAGCAAAGGAAGCTGATGCAGACAAACCAGAAGAACATGAAAAAGTAGAGGATGCAAGTAAATCAAAAGAACATAACAAATCTTCAAAGGATGAATCTAAACATAAGTCAGAAGAAAGATGTGGATAGAAGTACCAGTCATCTCATCTTGATACTCTAATAATTGGAAGTGCAAGTGATGCTTTAAGGACCAGATCATCACTTAAAGACACCAGTTTGTTTGGCTTACTCTCATCTATTGAGCATACTTCTGTTGATGAAGCATTGACAGAAAATGGATGGTTTCTTGCAATGCAAGAAGAGTTAAATGTATTTGAGAGGAATGGTGTTTGGGATCAAGTACCAAGACCAGAAAAGAACATTATTGGAACCAAGTGGGTTTTCATAAACAAGCTAAATGAAAAGGGTGACGTGGTCAGAAACAAGGCAAGACTTGTTGCACAAGGCTACAGTCAGCAAGAAGGCATTGACTACACTGAGACAATTTCTCCAGTGGCCAGGTTAGATGCTATTTGTATCCTAGTTTCCTTTGCTGCAAATAATAACATTACATTATTTCAGATGGATGTTAAAAGAGCTTTTCTAAACGGTTATATAAGTGAAGAAGTCTATGTTAAACAACT
Source organism: Cicer cuneatum (assembly GCA_037974295.1). Classification (NCBI taxonomy): domain Eukaryota; kingdom Viridiplantae; phylum Streptophyta; class Magnoliopsida; order Fabales; family Fabaceae; genus Cicer; species Cicer cuneatum. Next base: position 36,483,470 of record JBBPBO010000004.1, on the reverse strand, counting down.
CCCATGTTTTGAAAGTTCTGAATTTCCAAATCATGTTTTTAAACTTAAAAATCTTTGTATGGTTTAAAACAAGCACCTAGGGCTTGGTATGATAGAATTAGTAATTTCTTGCTTAAAAATAACTTTGAAAGATGACAAGTAGACAATACATTTTTTAGAAAATCAATAGAAGATGATATTCTTATTATTCAAGTTTATGTTGATGATATTATTTTTGGATCTAATAATGGCACTCTTTACCAAGAATTTTCTCAATTAATGCATCAAGCATTTCAAATGAATATGATGGGAGAACTTAAGTTCTTCATAGGGATACAAATTCAGCCAAGCAAAAAAGGTATATACATTCATCAAACGAAATATTCAAAAGAGCTTCTCAAGAAGTTTAAGATAAGTGATTGAAAACCTATGGCTACACCAATGCACCCTACTTGCTCACTTGAACTTGATGATTCAGGCCAAAAAGTTGATCAAAAAACCTATAGAGGAATGATAGGATCTCTACTTTACCTTACTGCTTCTAGACTTAACATCATGGTTAGTGTGTGTGTGTGTATGTGAAAGATTTCAATCTAACCCTAGGGAATCACATTTAACTGATGTTAAGAGAATCCTTAGATACCTAAAAGGTACTACCAACCTTACCTTGGTCTACAAGAAAAATCTCAATACAAACTTAGTGGATATGGTGACTCTGACTATGCTGGAGATAAACTTGAGAGAAAGAACACAAATAGAAACTGCACATTTTTAGGTGAAAACTTAATATCCTGGTCAAGTAAGAGACAAAGCACAATTGCCATGTCAACAACAGAGGCTGAATACATTTCAACAGCCGGATGCAGTTCTTAACTCATTTGGATGAAAAATTAGCTGGAAGACTAAAAAATCCTGGAAACCAACATTCCCATCTGTTGGGACAACACTTTTGCCATCAATCTAACCAAAAACCTTATGCTTTATTCCAGAGCCAAACATATAGAGATCAAACATCACTTCATTAGAGACTTTGTTCAAAAAGGGGTACTCGACATTCAGTTTGTAGACATTGACCACCAATGGGCTGACATATTCACCAAACCACTACCTGAAGATAGGTGTGATGTTGGAACCAAGTTGGTTCTAAGTACTTAGGATTTTGATGTTTACAAAAGCACTCAATGTAAACTTATTTTGTACCTTGAATTACTAAATTAAATACAATCAGACTATGAAGAAATCAGAAGCAGAAGATCAAAGGAAAATGAATTTTGGAAATTCCAGAAGATGTTCCAGGATGTCAAAACATCACCAGAAGATATCTTTGCTGGCCCAGAACAAAAGGAAGAAAAATCAGAAGGAAACATGGATCATACCATTGGAATGCCTGCCAGAAGGAGAGTTATTCCAGCCAAATAGGAATCAAATATCAATTTTATTCCAGAAGTTATTCTGACCAGAAGATGGCTTGGCAGTGAAAAATTACACAGTCCAGACTTGTTCCAAACTTAACCAGAAGGTATGTTTATGAGTCCGGAACAAGAGGATCAATCCAGATTTGGCCCAGATCATAAGATAGCATGATTCAGGGCATGGAACTATGTCCAGACCAAAAGAAATGAGTTCCAGAATCAATCCAGACCTGGTCCAAAATTAAAGGTAAAATGTCCATACTGAAATATTTTTTGTTCAAGTTAATTTCAGTTTGTTCCAGACCAAAGTCCAGAATCTGTCCAGATCAGAGTAAAAACTTCTAGATCAATGGTTCAGAAATAATTATTTGGTCCAGTGATGGTCCAGATCAGAAAATCAGACCATGGCCCAGTGGTGGCCGAAATCAAAGGGACAGACTGTGCAGTCCAGCAAAGGCCGAATTCAGAGGATTTTAGCATATCAGATGCGCGTCCAGGGAAGGCCGAAATCGGAAGATCAGAGGGCTAGGAAGTGTGGTCCAGGAATGACCGAAATCAGAGGATCACAGAATACCAAACAGGCTGGTCCAGATGTGGACTATCGCATGAAGATCCAATGGTGCAGATTTGATCATGGGAATTAATGGTGAAGATCTCATGATATTTTTATCAAAGTATTATAAAAGATTTGTTATAAATTAAATTGGAGTAGCATGGAAGTCAGAAGCTATGGCTGGAACCAATGAAAGGATTTGATTGGCCAATTATTTTTTGAAAGAAATATGAGGCTTAAAAAGATATGTTTTTTATTTAAATAAAGCCCAATTGGTCAAGTTATTTTTGCAAGAGAATCCAACAAGATTCAGTTCGAAATTAAGCTTGGAAGAGGCCCAAATCTGCATCTATAAAAGGAGGCTCAAGGCAGAATACTCAGCATCGAAAATCACAAAAGAGTCATACACTTCCAAAGCAACCACTCTCAAATTTTCATATAAGTCAATTGTGAGTTTCAGCTTTCAAGAAGCAAGTACTCGGTTATTTTCTTTCCACTGTGGCAAATCTAATTTGTTGAAGTAGAGTCTACAATCTGAGGGAGTCAGTAGAGGTAGCAGGTTACTTGGCAATTAGATAGGGTTGTATCTAAGTTGTTGAAGTAGAGTCTACAAACTGAGGGATTCAGAAAGGGTAGCAAGGTACTTAGCAATTAGATTCATAGTGTTGTGAATTCTTCTACAATCTGGGGTGTCAGATTGGCTGAAGAACAGGAGTTGTTTTTCCTCAAAGAAGTCTAGGATTGTTAGACTATTTGAGAAGACTGACTTGGAGGATCAGTAGCAAGGTTGTAATTCAAGGTTGAATTAGTGAAATCCTTCAAGGCGAAGGGACTGGACGTAGCCTCGTTAACGGTGAACCAGTATAAAATCTGTGAGTTTTTATTTTTATTTTTATCCGCTGCTAACTCTGTTTTAACTATACATCAAGTTTTGTTTTGAAAGTATTAAAACAGGAAAAGTATTCAAGTTAAGTCAAACACAATTCAACCCCCCCTTCTCGTGTTTGCACCTTCATTTGACTTCATCAAGAAAAACCTAAACCTTACCTTCATCTCTGACTAACAGCTTAGTTAGTTTTATTTTTATTTTTTTGTAATTTGTTGTGTTCATGTTATTAAAAAAAAAAGATCTCCTTCATTCCTTTTTGTCTGATGACAAAAGGGGGAGAAATATATTTGATAAAGAGAAGATAAACTGGGGCTTAGACTTAGAGCGTGAAAGATATAAAGTGGAGCTTAGTCTTAAGTGGAGTCAAAGAAATAGAATGAAAAATGGTTATAAAAAATACAAGTTTTGCCATCATCAAAAAGAGGGAAATTGTTGGAACCAAGTTGGTTCCTACACTCAAAGTTTTGATGTTAACAAAAGTATTTTATGAGAATAATATATTTGACTTTGAAGAAGAATGCAAAAATTAGAGGATGATGTCAGCAGAGGATGAAGTCACTAGAAGATATCACTAGAGGATACCTCGAGAAGATATATCCAGAAGATGTCACCAGAGGATATCACCAGATGATACATCCAGAAGATACAACCAAAAGATGTCACCAGAGGATATCACCAGAAGATATCACCAGAGGGTACCTACAGAAGATACAGCCAGAATATGTCACCAGAGGATATCATCAAAAGCAAAAATAAGGGGATATCATCAGAAGCAAAATCAGAGGCAAAAGTCAGATGAAATTATCAGAGGATACCATCCGAGGAAAACATCAGAAGAAGACATGGTCTAGATCAGAAGGAAACATGGTCTAGATCAGAAGAAGACATGGTCCAGATCAGAAGGAAACATGGTCTAGATTAGAAGAAGACATGGTCCAGATCAGAAGGAAACATGGTCTAGATCAAATGAAGACATGGTCCAGATCAGAACGAAACATGGTCCACATCAGAAGAAGACATGGTCTAGATCAGAAAAAGACACAGTCCACATTCGAAGAAAGCATTGGTCTAGATTCATAGAAGACTTGATTCAGATTCGTAGAAGATTTGATTCAAAATTCGAATAAGACTTGATGGAAATTGAAGGAGATCTGATCAACTTCTGAAGAAGATTTAATTTCAATTTGAAGAAGATTTGGTTCAAAATTAAAAAGAAACAGAATCGGGTTGAAGAATTTTCAAAAGAAATCTGAGCAAGATACAATTCGAAATTAAGCTTGGATCAAGTAAAAGCCCATATCTCAACTATATATAGAAGCTTCAGATAGTAGAAGAAATCATCGAAAAACACAAGAACTCAAGCTTAAAGTTCATATTCATCCGAGAGTTCAAAAAGAGGGAAACACTTGTGTGAAAGAGAAATATTGTCTTAAGTGTTTTTTCGAGTGTGAGAGTCATCGTTATTATCAGCTTTCCAGAAGCAACTACTCAAGAGAGTCATCTTTATAATCATCTTTCCAGAAGCAACTACTCAAGAGAATCATTGTAATAATCAGCTTTCCAGAAGCAACTACGCAAAGCTCCAAACCCTTGTATTAAACCCGATAGTGGTGTAAGTTCCTTCTTCAATATGGGGTTGTCAGATTGGTAGGAGAAGACTTGTGTTGTTGAGTCAAGGTGTTTTTGTTCCTAAAAAGTATGGTGTAAGACCCTTAATTTGAAATATTAATTTACGGAATTTTTGGGTATTTTGCATTTAAACTATTTGGACTTTTCAGTCAAGTTTAAATTATTTTACGGATTGATTATAAAATATATTTTGAGATAATTGGAAAATGTTTAATATATGTATATTGTTATATATATATATATATATATATATATATATATATATATTTTGAGATTGACTGAAATTATTCGACGAAGGATTATTTAATTTTTACTACAAATAATTAAATACCGGACAAATTATCCGTCAATAGAGTTGCGACAGGAGTATTTAGTTACTTGAGGGTTAGGTTTTAATTATAATATATATATATATTTATACATAGTAAGTGCGGGTATGTGTATATATATGTATGCAAGTGAGAAGGAATTAAAGAAAATCAGAAACAATTTTCCTCCTACCTGCCCGCGTGCCTTTTCTTTCTTTTTCCTTCTTCTTTCTTCTTCTTTCTGTTCTGTTTGTGTGAGTGAGAAAGAAAAAAAGGATACTCAAAACTCACATTACTTCAAAATCCAAGCCTCAAATCGAAGAGTGTCAAGAGGGAAAGTTACTCCTTTCATCATTACGGTGCTAGAGAACCATCTTTGGTAGCGACGACACGAGCAGGAGTTTCGCCGGTTTTAGTCGCGGTAACGAAAACGAGCGAGGAAGCGTAACGAAGGTAAGGGGCTCCTTCCAACTTTTTAGATTTAATGTAGGGACTTTAAATGCATGTTAAAAACGTGATGTTATGCTTTGACAATAAAACTGCCATTGTTGTTGTTGTTGATGATCAAGATGCAATTTTGCTGAGATATTGCTTTCTGTTGTTGTTGCTGACATTGTTGATGTGTTAATGTTGTTCCTGCTGTTGTTGTGAAGGAAGTTGTTGTGTTGTTGTGTTGGTGATGTTTTTGGTTGTTGTTGTTGATGACCAAGATGCATTTTGCTGAGGTATTGTGGTTTAGTTGTTGTTGATGAGCAAGAAATCATTTATGTTGTGTTGATGATGTTCTGAGTTTTGTAGTTAAAGGAGTTGTGATTGTGTTATGGTGTTTGTGTTGGTTTTTCAAAGAAAAGAGTTTGAAACTATATTGAAATTATTGGAAAATCCTACTGTTTTCGAAGATGTATTCAAATACGGCACTGGCGTATTCGAATACACTTCTGCAAAGTTCAATTTTTATTCAAATTTTGAACCTCGTATTCGAATGTGACACTCCGTATTCGAATACAAATACGTGATTTTTGCTACTGACTAAGCATCTGTATTCGGCTACGACCCTGTCGTATTGGAATACAAAATTACATTTTTTGCTTATGACTTCGCATCTGTATTCGGCTACGACAACCTCGTATTCGAATACAAAATTGCAGATTTTGCTACTGACTTCACATCTGCATTCGGCTATGACCCTTTCGTATTCGAATACAGAATTGCAAATTTTGCTACTGTTTTAGCATCTGTATTCGGCTACAAGGAAGCTGTATTCGAATACAGATTGGATTTTTTCCTAAAATTCTATTTTTAAATGTTGGTTTATGCACTTAATTATTTGGAAAATATTTTTAAGGCATTTGATGAATTATATGAGATTCTTTGAGATTGTTTGATGTGGTGATGAAGTGTCTGGGTTCTATATATGCATTTCGTATTGATTTTAGTGAAGGGAAATAGAGTACGCACATTCATTGCATAGTCAAGTGGTGACCGCGATGGGCCACAGAGTTTTGAGCGGTGACTGGGATGGGTCGTGAAGTTAAGTAGTGACTTTGATGGGCTACAGAGTAGTTCCGCGTGTATTAGACGGTCCATTCTATCCGTGCGAGGATTTAACTTATGTGTAGTGCCTGTGATAGGCTACACAAGTAAATCGTGCTAGTTTGTGATGCGACTGCACCATGGTAATAAGTACTTTGGCCTAAGATAGGCCGTACAATTATGATTTACGCCCTTTCGAGGAGAGTTTTGTTGTTATGTGGTGACCGTGATGGGCCAGGAAGTTAAGTAGTGACCGTGATGGGCTACGGGGTGGTTCTACGTGTATTTGACGGTCCATCTTATCCTTACGGGGATTTAACTTATGTGTAGGGCCTGTGATAGGCTAACACAAGTAAATCGTGCTAGTCTATGATGCGACTGCACCTTGGTAATTTGTACTGGCCTGGGATAGGCGGTACAATTATGATTTACGCACCTTTCAAGGAAGGTTTTCATCCTGGAAATTCCAGAGTTGTGTACATTGGCATATACATATTGCATTGGGATGGTTGACCTGCGAGTCATGATTTGATATGAGTTGATGTGTGGAAATCGATGTGTGCAAGTATCTTAATATTCTAAGTTCCTAATGAGTTATTGTGATTGTTGATTGTATTTGGACTTGCAACATGATTTGTATGTTAAAATTGGCTGTTTCTCAAAAATGTAGATGTTATCCATTTTAATAAGTGAGTATACTTATTTTATCACTGTTGTTATAGTACTGGAACATGCCATGTATGTGACATAATTGCTAATTGTTAATTTCGTTTGGTGACCCTTTACATTATTGTGGAAAATTGGGCTTTGCCCTCAGATGATACCCAAACCCGTACCACTGACGGTAACATTAACGACGGAGACGTCATTAGATTTCCTTGATCTTCATGTATCGACTGGTTGGGTGTACGACCCCGCCTCAAGCAGGGCTACGTATACGGGGAGATTGGTGAGGACTAGCAGGATCGCCGAGGCAGTGTCTTTTGTGGAGCACACTTACGCGCAGATCGATTTTCCAGTACGTTCCGGATTGGTACTGGAGGCGTACAAAATATTTGCGGACATAGAGAGTCTGAAAGCTGGGGTTTAGATGGAGGCCACTGTAGGTGTGGTGACTCCCACCGTTGCAACAGGAGATGCAATACTTGAGCCAGAGGCGGTGAGAAGGACATAGGGTCTACACCAGCAGAGGTCGATATTTCGGGTCCATCCATGCCAGTAGAGGAATGCTTTGAGATTCCGACGCTGCAGAAGCGACCTAGATCATGGGTAGATCTGACTTCATAGGAGAGTGATCCTTCTCTGGCTGATGAGGAGGAGGACGTCATGTCGAGGCGAGCGACAGTGTCGGATGAGACCTGTAGAAAGTGTGGCGGTAACCCTTGCTACTATAGTTTCAGTGCATGATCAGACTAGTATTGTTGTATAGGGCCTAGTGCTTTGATGGTTGTATTTATTTCTTTGTGGGATGATTGTATCTACTACGCACTCTGATAGTGATTTTGGTGGGTCCATGATCCCAATTTTTGATGTGACCATGGGGGAGAGTTAGCATTCTTGGAGCAGCACTTCTGTGCAGGTGTCTGCCGAGAATACCCCAGGGGTATGAGCGTTGTCAGACTGGTCTCATAGCCTTGGTGTATTTTCTATTTATATATTTGAATATTAATCTCCAAAACTATTTTATTTGGTTATTGACGCCTTACTCGTTTTGGATATTGACGCCTTACTATTTTTGAATGGTTTAATTTTAATTTCTTTTAATTCTTTTGAATTAATTTGAAACTATTTTATTTGTTTTGAAAAAAAAAATACACTCGCGCTGTTAAAAATCGGGGTGTTACATATTGGGTGTCAGGCTGTTTGGGAAGACAGGCTTGGAGGGTCAGGTGTTGTGTAATCCAAAGTATTTGAATTAGTGGATTAAAGCCTTCTTAACAAAGACTAGATGTAGCCAAGTTATTGGTGAACCAGGATAAATCTGTGTTCAAATACTTATGCTGTTATTATCCGCTGCTGCTGAGTTTGATTGTTTCTTCCCCAAATAATTTATATCAACTTTCAACAAATCAGCAAAAATAATTCAACTTTGGCAAAGACAATTCAGCCCCCCTTCTCGTGTTTGCACCTTCACAGATTTCCTCAGCAATCAAGTTACAACACCAATCATGGTACCTGGACAATGGATGCTCGTGACATATGACGAGAGAAAAGTCTATGTTCGAAGAACTAACTTTGAGCAAAGGAGGCACAATTACTTTTGGAGGAAAGCAAAAAGGCCAAATCATTGGTCAAGGTACTTCCTCTTCTATTAAAGATGTCTTGTTTGTTAAAGGTCTGAAGCATAACTTATTAAGTATTAGTCAATTAAGTGATAATAATTGTGATATTATATTTAATCAAAAAACATGCAAGGCAATTAGTTAGAATGATGGATCTGTACTCTTTACAGGTTAGAGGGAAAACAACATTTATAAGATAAATTTGTTTAGTCTAGAGAAACAAGAGGTTAAGTGTCTTATGTCAGTAAATGAAGAGAAACTAATTTGGCACCAAAGATTAGGTCATTCAAACCTTAGATTAATTTCAAAACTAAATAAACTTCAACTAGTAAGAGGTCTACCTAAGCTTTGTTTCAAAACATAAATTATGTGTGAAGCTTCTCAAAAAGGAAAACAAACAAAAAACTTCATTACCCCTAAAAACTCAGTCTCTACCTCAAAGCCCCTTGAGCTCTTACATATAGATCTCGTTGGGCCAGTGAAAACAGCCTCTCTAAGTTGAAAGAAATATGGCTTTGTTATAGTAGTTGATTACACTAGGTGGACATGGTAAATTTTTTAAGAAAAAAGGATGAATCCCATAAAGTATTTATCACATTTTGCAAACAAATCATGAATAAAAAAGGTCTTAAGATTGTAACAATTAGAAGTGATAATGGAAGAGAATTTGACAACAATTTTTTTGAAAGTTTTTGTGATGAGAATGGAATCTCTCACAACTTCTCCTCTCCTAGAACAACCCAACAAAATGGAGTTGTAGAAAGAAAGAATATATCACTCCAAGAAATGGCCAGAACCATGGTAAATGATATAAATGTTGCAAAACACTTTTAGGCTGAAACAATTAATACTGAATGTTATATTCAAAATAGAGTCTATATTAGATCTATATTTAATAAAACACCATATGAATTGTGGAAAGGTAAAAAGCCTAACATCTCTTATTTTAAACAATTTGGTTGTACTTGTTATATGTTGAACACTAAAGATAACATTGGTAAATTTGATTCCCAATCTCAAAAGTGTACCTTCATTGGATACTCTGAAAGATCCAAGGCTTATAGAGTGTTTAATATGGAAACTCATATTGTGGAAGAATCCGTTCATGGTAAATTTGATGACAAACAAGTTGACCTTGAAAAGTCAAAGCAAGATGATGATAGTACAGGTTTACTAGAACCAAATGAAGCAGATGCAAAAAAACCAAAAGAACTTGAAAAAGTAGAGGATACAAGTAAATTAGAAGAATATGACATATCTTCAAAGAATGAATCTGATCAAGTCATAAATAGTCAAGATAAGTCAGAAGAAAGATCTGGATGGAAGTGCCAGCCATCTCATCCTGAAACTCTAATAATTGGAAGTGCAAGTGATCCTTTGAGGACCAAATCATCACTTAAAGACACCAGTTTGTTTGGCTTACTCTCATCAATTGAGCCTACCTCTATTGATGAAGCATTGGCATATGATGGATGGATTATTGCAATGCAAGAAGAGTTAAATGAATTTGAGAGGAATGGTGTTTGGGATCTAGTACCTAGACCAGAGAAGAACATTATTGGAACCAAGTGGGTTTTCTGAAACAAGCTAAATGAAAAAGGTGAAGTGGTCATAAACAAGGCAAGACTTGCCGCACAAGGCTACAGTCAGCAAGAGGGCATTGATTACACTGAGATATTTGCTCTAGTGGCCAGGTTAGAAGCTATTCGTATCCTACTTTCTTTTGCTGCAAAGAATAACATTACATTATTTCAAGTGGATGTTAAAAGTGCTTTTCTAAATGGTTATATAAGTGAAGAAGTCTATGTTAAACAACCCCCAGATTTTGAAAGTTCTGAATTTTCAAATCATTTTTTTTTTTAAACTTAGAAAATCTCTGTATGGTCTAAAACAAGCACCTAAGGCGTGGTATGATAGACTTAGTAACTTCTTGCTTAAAAATAACTTTGAAAGAGGACAAGTAGACAATACACTTTTTAGATAATCAATAGAAGATGGCATTCTTATTATTCAAATTTATGTTGATGACGACTTTTTTGGATCTACTAATGGCACTCTTTGCCAAGCTTTTTGTAAATTAATGCAACATTAATTTCAAATGAGTATGATGGGAGACCTTAAGTTCTTCTTAGGGATACAAATTCAGCAAAGTCAAAAAGGTATTTACATTCATCAAATTAAATATACGAAAGAGCTTCTCAGAAAGTTTAAGATGAGTGATTGCAAACCTATGGTTACACCAATGCACGCTACTTGTTGACTTGAAAAAGATGATTCAGGCCAAAAAGTTGACCAAAAAACCTATAGAGGAATGATAGGATCCCTACTTTATCTTACCGCTTCTAGACCTGACATCAAGTTTAGTGTACCAGTTTAGTGTATCCTCTGGTGATTTAGGTACAAGTTTAGTGTACCTGACATCAAGTTTACTTGGCCAAAAAGTTGACCAAAAAACCTATAGAGGTAAAGTAGGGATTACCAACCTACTTTACCTTACCGCTTCTATAGAGATATCATCAGAAGCAAAAATCAGAGGATATCACCAGAGGCAAGAATCAGATGACATCATCAGAGGATACCATTCGACGAAAATATCAGTAGAAGACATGGCCCAGATCAGAAGAAGACATAATCCAGATTCGAAGAAAACATTGGTCTAGATTCATAGAAGACTTGATTCAGATTCATAGTAGATTTGGTTCAAATTTAAAAAGGAAAGAAATCAGGTTGAAGAATTTTCCACAAGAATCTGAGTAAGATTCAATTCGAAATTAAGCTTGGATCAAGTAGAAGCCCATATCTCAACTATAAATACAGGCTTCAGGTAGTTGAAGAAATCATTGAAAAACACAAGAACTCAAGCTTAAAGTTCAAAGTCATCTGAGAGTTCAAAAAGAGAGAAACACTTGTGTGAAAGAGAAATATTGTCTAAGTATTTTTTCGAGTGTGAGAGTCATCTTTATAATCAGCTTTCCAGAAGCAACTACTCAAGAGAGTCATCAATATGATCAGCTTTCCAGAAGCAACTACTTAAGAGAATCATTGTAGTAATAAGCTTTCCAGAAGCAAATACTCAAAGCTCCAAACCCTTGTATTAAACCCCATAGTGGTGTAAGTTCCTTCTTCAATCTGGGTTTGTCAGATTGTTAGGAGAAGATTTGGTTTGTAGGGTCAATGTGGTGTAAGTTCCTTCTTCAATCTGGGGTTGTCAAATTGGTAGGAGAAGACTTGGCTTGTAGGGTCATTGTGTTGTTGTTCCTCAAAATTCTGGGGCGGTGAGGCTGTTTGAGAAGACTGGCTTGGAGGGTCAGGTGCTGTGTAATTCAAATACTTATGCTGTTATTATTCGCTGCTGCTGAGTCTGATTGTTTCTTCCCCAAATAATTTATATCAACTTTCAACAAATTAGAAAAAGAATTCAACTTTGGCAAACACAATTCAACCCCCATCCTCGTGTTTGCACCTTCACCTTACCTTGTACTACAAGAAATCTCCTAAGTACAAACTTAGTGGATATTGTGATTCGGATTATGCTGGAGATAAACTTGAGAGAAAGAGCATCAGTGGAAACTGTACCTTTTTAGGTGACAACTTAATATCCTAGTCAAGTAAGAGACAAAACACTATTGCAATGTCAACAACAGAGATTGCAGTTCTCAACTACTTTGGATGAAACATCAACTAGAAGACTTCAAAATCCTAGAAACCAACATTCCCATCTATTGTGATAACACTCCTGCCATTTTTCTAACCAAAAACCCTATACTACATTCTAGAGCTAAACACATAGAGATCAAACACCACTTCATTAGGGACTTTGTTCAAAAAGGGTTACTAAACGTTCAGTTTGTAGACAGTGAACACCAATGGACTGACATATTTACCAAACCATTACCTGAAGATAGGTTTGACTTCATCAAGAAAAACCTAAACCTTACATTCATCTCTGACTGATATTGTAATCACCTCAAAGTAGTTTAGTTCTACATTAGTTTTTATATTTTCTTGTAATATGTTATATTCATGTTATTCAAAAAAAAAGCAACAAAAAAAAAATTCTCACTTTCATATCTTTTTGTCTGATGACAAAAGAGGGAGAAAGATATTTGATAAAGTGGGGAGAAAATGATACTTAGACTTAGGGGGAGCCCTATGTTAGCGGGAGTCAAAGAAATAGAAAGAAAAGTTGTTATAAAAAATACAAGTTTATTTTGTCATCATCAAAAAGGGGGAGTTTTGATGTTAACAAATGTATTTTATGCGAACAATATATTTGACTTCAAAGAGTTTGAAAGAAGATATGGTCAAGATTTGTAGAAGATTTAATCAAGATTTGAAGAAGATTTGATCAAAATTTGAAGAAGATTTGATTAAAATTTGAAAAAAGATTTGATCAAAATTTATCTACAACAAAAAAGGAATATAATACAAAATCTGAACAAAATACAATTCATAATTAAACAAAGACGAAATTGAAGCTCAAATTTTAACTATAAATAGATACTCAATGCTGAAGAAGAAGAAAAGCATCGAAAAACAGAAAAAAGTAGGCTTAGAGTTCAAAGAGAGAAATACTCGTTTCAAGTTATAAATATTTTCTAAGTGTTCTTTTCTTAGAGTGTGAGAGTTATTATTATTATTATCAGCTTTCTAGAAGCAACTACTCAAGTTCCAATCTCTTGTATCCAACCCGATAGTGGTTTAGTTCTTTATTCTATCTGTGGTTGTCAGGTTTTTAGGAGAAGACTTGGCTTGTAGGGTCAAGGTGGTGTTGTTCCTCAAAAGTCTGAGGTTGTCAGGATGTTTGGGAAGACTGGCTTGGAGGGTCAGGTGCTTTGTAATTCAAGGTATTTGAATTAGTGGATTAAAGTCTTCTGAATGTGGGGACTGGATGTAGCCAAGTTAATGGTGAACCATGATAAATCTATGCGTCAAATTAATTATGCTTTCATTGCTTGCTGCCTCTGAATCCGATTGCTTCTATTCCAAGTAAGTAACCAATAACCAAACTTGTTTTCTAATTTATTTATAAATTATCAAAAAGTTGTCAACTTTGGCAAACACAATTCAACCCCCCTTCTCGTATTTGCACCTTCACTCTCTCTTCCTTGCACAATTTCCTTGGCCTCCCACTTTCTCACACCTTTTTTATTCTATGTATTGTTTATTTTAGGATTTAATGGTAAGTAGTAGAAAAAGTTCTCTTGAAATTTATTCACACGCATACAAAAAGTTTTTTTTCTTCTTAAAACCTATTTTTCAAATATTAAGTCAAAATCCACTTTAAAATGTTTGAAAAATTGTTTTAAAATAAAATTATGACAAAAGGCAACCTTTGTCAATTTTTTAGATGACTTTAGTGGCATAATTGATTATGACATATGTCTTAATTCGTCGTGGCTGCAAAAACCACTTTTGTGTTGTCTTGTAAATGATTATGAACACATATCATAACCGGTTATGATTGCAAAGCCATTCTATATGTTTCTAGAAAAGGTTCATAATCAATTTTACAAGTGTGTATAATTGGTTATCGATGCAGAAACAAGTTCCATGTTTTTAAATCGTCTCAATAGTCGATTATGGCTCTGTCATAATCGGTTATGAAGGTGATATATCTCGTATTAGGGACTCCTCTTCAAAGGATAAAATTTGTTTGAAGAGTTGTCTTAGGTTGTAAAGGTTTCTGGTTAATTAGGTTTGAAAAGCTTGGTTATAATAATATTGTTTGTGAAACTGGATGAAGGTCTAAAGTTGTTAGTGGCTGAACCAATATAAATTATCGTGGTTGAACCGTGTGTTTATTTTATTTTACGCACTTTATTTATATGTTGTCTTGCATTTAATTTCATTTTATCCTTAGCATCACAATTATTTTGATTAATATTTTTAATTGGTTACTTTATTTCATAATTATTTATGTTTACAATTCACCCCGTCTTAAGATCTATTAGAACCAAGTTGGTTTGAAGAAGTATGACTGTTACTTGTTTTGATGGTAAGAAATATTATTTTGTGGGGACAATTTTAAGTACTAATGGTTTTACTTAAGTGTGCAATTCCCTGATCACATAATATTAAATGACTTTACGTTGCATTTTCTAAGGATTACATAATTGAATGGAACACCAAGACAATGCTCTAAAAATCATATTCTATGTCCGATAAATGCACCCTGAAATGCACCTTTGCTGACTACTTTTGCAAGCAATGCTATGATAATTGTGACAAACATCTGATCGTCTCGTTATGATAATTGTGACAAGAATTTGATCGTCTGACTCTAATAATTTTGACAAGCATTTGATCTTTTGTATATGATTAGTGTGACAAGCACTTGATCGATGAGGCTTTGATAGAAAGTCAATGCTCTAATAAAAAGTCAACGATATGATGAAAAGTCAATGCTCTGATAGAAAGTCAACACCCTAATGGAAAGTCAATGCTTTGATAGAATGTCAACACTCTGATGGAAAATCAAAGCTCTGATAGAAAGTCAACACTATAAAAAAGTCAAAAATTTATCCTCTACTCAATATTTTCAATTTATTATCTATGTGAAGACTTATGTTAAATACTCTGATCATGGCAACCTCTGCTCTTCATGTCAAGATACGCTGAATCAATTATGAGGACCAATTTGGACAAGTTTAATGGTTAATAAATCTATGAAGATTCGATACACAACATCGTGATACATGTAGTTTTCTCGCAGTCATGACAATTGTTAGAAACCCTAAACTTTCTATATAAAAGGACGTGCACTCTTCATTGTAAAACACAACAACAACCATAGTACAAAAAAGCACAATACATCTGTATCTGCACTCTTAAACACTTTTGTTTGTAATCTAGCCCTGTAGTGGTTGCATTCCTCAACAAATTGATTGTAGTAAGCTAGAAGAGTGAGAAGATTTGAACATCGTCAATTTGACTAGTAGGTGTTCAATGGACGTGTGATTTCGTTTGTAAATAGTGGATTAAATCCTTCAATTTGAAGGGACTTGACGTAGCTATCGTATTGGGGGTGAACTAGGATAAATTGACTTGTGTTATTTTGTGCTTATCGTTTCATCTACTCTATTTTAATCTTGCTGAAAACCTTTTTTTTTTAATAAAACACAATTCAAATCCCCATTTCCCGTGTTTCTCCTTCTACAATTGGCATCAGAGCTTAGTCTCAAAGATAAGCACTTAACCGTGTTTGAGTAAAGATTCGTTTTATTATGACTAACTCTGGTGATGAAGTTACCGGTAGAAACATTAGCAAGCCTCCTCTGTTTGATGCAGAATGATTCGAATACGTGAAGGACATGGTTAAAAGTTTCTTTATCTCACATGATCCTGAACTTTAGGACATAGTTGATGATGGCTATGAGGCCCCAAAAGACGCTACTGGTGTTGAAATATCTAGAATGATCTCAACGCTGACCAAATGAAACAATACAAGATGCATCGTCAAGCTAGAACTTTTATGACGAATGTTGTCATTTTTAAAGAGTTTGAAAAATGCAATAGCAAAGAAACAACAAAGAGTATCTTCAATGCTCAGGTTCTCAACTATGAAGTAAATAAGTAGGTACAGGAAGCTAAGGAGTTAGGAAGTTTGAACTTTTCCAAATGGAAGAACATGAAGACATTGAGAAAATGTTTTCGAGATTGTAAACTCTAGTTTATGGATTGAAAGTTCTCCAAAAGAGTTATACTATCTCTGATCATGTCAAGAAGAACATTAGAAGTCTTCCTAGAAAACGGAGGCCAAATGTAACAACAATTCAAGAGGCTAAAAACCTAAAAAACCTACCTCCAGAAGAACTGATGAGATTGAACTAGTTGAAGATGAGCCAAAGATGAAGTCAAATCCCTAGGCCCTTAAATCCTAATGAAAGAAAGTAAGCTTCAAATCCTTGCAAGCAAAGGAATACTCAGAGGAAATTGAATTAGATGACTAGATTGAAGACTCAAATGATGAAGAGTTATCCTTTTCTCAAATAAAATCCAGCACATATGGAATATCACAAAGAAATCTTTTCCCAATAGAGATTTTAGACAATCCCGAAATAGCAGAGAAAGAGGTGAAAAATCATAAAAGAAAAGAATCATCTACTATCTATGCAAAGAACCAGGACCTTTCAAGTAATGTATCTGATTTGTTGTCGCACACGGGTCAAATACCAGTAATAAAACGTAGCATATGGGTAATAACTTGAAATGTTTTGCAAGGACTTCTAATTATATCAACTGAATTGAGAATAAATGAAATTAAAAAGGGGGTTTTCAAATTTAGGTTAAGGCAAATTAAGAAAACGATTAATCCACTGATCAAACAATTCTATCATCAGATTTAATTTCCAACCTATCATAGACCTATCACAGATTCTATCATCAGACCTATCACAGATTCTCTCTTCAGATTTAATTTCCAATTTGACTATAGAATCGATCAAACAAGCATAATCAACCGTATGTGGATTCTGTTTCTTTGACTTGATTAAGCATCAAGAGTTGAAAATAATTGATGTTAATTGATGTATTATAGTTAAAGATCAAGATTCGAAAAACTACAATTTATGTAATGTAGAAACTAAATTCTGTCAAACTAATTTTATAAAACCTATTGAGATTCGAATTAACCAATCAGAATAACAATAAAATCGAATAAAAAGAAATAGAATCCTAACGTGAAATTAGCATTATAAAATATACCTCAAGGTCTTGATGAAACTCTAAAATTGTGGATTTGTCTGAGAAGTTTAGCCTTCTATGAAAATAAGAAAAATTTTCCGAGTCCTAAAAACAACATAAAGATGTATTGATCACAGTAAAAAGCTAGAAACGTATGCCCAGGTGTATTTATCAGTCTCTTAAACTTGAGAAGGCAAATTCCTAATGGAGACACTTCAATGCAAAGATAAAAGGTCTAATGGCTACCTGGGATGACATTGATAAAAATGAAGATGAAGAGCATGCAGCAATGGCTTTGATGGCAAATGGTAATTCTGATTCTTAAAATGAGTCTATTGATGAAGAGATTAAGCATCAAGAGTCGAAAATAATTGATGTTAATTGATGTATTATAGTTAAAGATCAAGATTCGAAAAACTACAATTTATTTAATGTAGAAACTAAATTCTGTCAAACTAATTTTATAAAACCTATTGAGATTCGAAATAACCAATCAGAATAACAATAAAATCGAATAAAAAGAAATAGAATCCTAACGTGAAATTAGCATTATAAAATATACCTCAAGGTCTTGATAAAACTCTGAAATAGTGGATTTGTCTGAGAAGTTTAGCCTTCTATGAAAATAAGAAAATTTTTCCGAGTCCTAAAAACAACATAAAGATGTATTGATCACAGTAAAAAGCTAGAAACGTGTGCCCAGATGTATTGATCAGTCTCTTAAACTTGAGAAGGAAAATTCCCAATGGAAACACTTCAATGCAAAGATAAAAGGTCTAATGGCTACTTGGGATGACGTTGATGAAAATGAAGATGAAGAGCATGCACGCATGGCTTTGATGGCAAATGGTAATTCTGATTCTTAAAATGAGTCTATTGATGAAGAGATTGAGGTACTGTCTGACCTATCTCAAAAAATGAACTTATAGTTATGTTAAATAAGCTTCTAAACAAGAATTACAATTTTTCTTCAAAACTGAAAAATCTTAGAAAAGTTCATGTCTTCTTAACAAATAAATATAGTTATCTTGAAAAAATTCTGACAACCTAAAAGGTGTAAGTCTAAAATGTAAAAAAATAATGTTTCAAGAAACTTAAAGGGTAGTATTTGTAATTATGTTATATATGAAAAAGCCTTTAAAAAGCTTCTTGCAAACAACATAGACAAAAGCAAACAAGCATCTATAATCTATGGTGTTAGTAGATACAATAAACAAGGTATTGGTTTTGAAGAACCACATGATACTCCTATATTTAACTTACTTGATACTATTTGCTGATACTGCTTAACGATAGATAACAATAAAATAACTTGTACTATGCAAAAAAATATGGAAAAACAAGACACCTTTAAGAACCCAGCCAAATTTTTGTACCTAAGAATAAAATAATTTATTTTGCAGATATCGTTCGTAACAAAGTTGAAACCCCTATCTTGGTACCTGGACAGTGGATGCTCACGACACATGACAAGAGAAATGTCTATGTTCCAAAACCTCACCCTAAAGAAATGAGGACTCGTAGGATTTGGAGGAAATTAGAAGGGTAAGATCATAGGGCATGTCACAATAGCTAATGGTTTTCTTCCCTCTATTAAAAATGTGTTACTAGTAAAAGGACTAATGCATAACCTACTGATCATAACTCAATTAAGCGACAATGGTTATGATGTTGTCTTCAATCAAAATTCTTGTAAGGAAATAAGTTAAGAAGATGGATGCATACTATTTACTTGTTAGAACCAAGTTGGTTTGAAGAACTATGACCCTTACTTGTTTAGATGATAATAAAATCAGTTTGTGGGAACAATTTAATGCACTAACATCTTGATTAAATGTGCAGGTCCTATATCGTATCCTCTGATAATTGGACGAAGACAAATGAACAACAAGACTTTGCTTCACTCCGTTTTTCTAAATCTAATGTCAGTGCACTAACACGCACCTCAATTGACCAGAACGACTCTTTGTGTTGGTTGACTCCAGTAATGCAAGCAATGCTCTGGTTCTCGTGACTCTAGAAATACATGATATGTTTTGTTTTAGTCGCCTATACTGAACGCAACTATGCTCTATTCGTCTACTTTTGATAAGCTTGACAAAGCAAGTGATCATCTACGTTTGATAAGCTTGACAAGAAAGTGATCGTCTGACTCTAATGTATGTTGTATGCTCTAAAAGATAGTCAACGCTCTGATAAAATTCAATGCTCCATAGAGGGCAAAGCATTTGTGCGTCCTCTGATGAACAACTTGAATTTGCTACTTGCCTGAAGATCTTCAGACATGCTCTGATAACCGTATCCTCTAATTCCCAACTGTTTTTACCAAGATACGCTAAATCAAGTACATGGATCTGTTTTGGAAAGTGTTTAGGGGAAATCAATTTCAAAAGATACAATACGAAACTTATTGAGTCATGTTGATTTCTTGCAGTTAGGAATATTTCCAGAAATGCTAATTGATCTCTATAAAATGATGTTCATTCCTCACTAGAAAAACAAGAAACGCAAAAGATATAAGCACATGTGAGCTCTTGCTCATAATCATTCTTTTTTACTTTAGTGCTGAGAAAAGTTTATGAAAGAATGAATTTTAAACACTCTCCTGTGAGAGCTATTTTTGAAAAACCTAAACCTATTCTTTTGTAACCTAGTCAAGTAGTGGCTGCCTTCCTTAACAACTTGACCATACTAAATTAGAAGGTTGAGAAGATTGAACACATTCAATGTGACTAGTTGGTGTTTAAGTGTAAGTTTGATTAATTGGTGAATTAGTGGATTAAACCCTTCCTGTTGAATGGACTGGATGTAGCTACCGTGTTGGTGGTGAACTAGGATAAATCGGTTGTGTCTTTCTACTCTGTTTTTATTTACCTGTTGTTCTTTATTTGCTTTAGTTTAGCCACACGAAAAAGTTTTTAAAAAGAAATACAATTCAAATCCCCATTTCTTGTGTTTCATGTTCTACATTACTCGTCAAAGGAAAAACAATATTTACAAAATAAACTTATCTAATTTGCAAAAACAAGAAATAATGTCTCATGCGTGTGAATGAAGAATACCTGTTTTGGCACAAAAGGTTGGGACATGCCATTTTATGACTAATCTCAAAGTTGAAAAGACTTAATCTATTTAGAGGCTTAGCAAATATAAAATACGAATTAAATGTTCTTTTTGAGGAATGTTAGAAAGTGAAACAGACAAAATCACCATTTGCAACAATTCGATATAACCATGAGGGTGAATTCAAAAATAAGCCTTTTGAAAACTTCTAAGAATAGAATGAAATTTGGCCTTTTGAAACCTCAGAAACACTTTTGGACAGAAACACTGCATGTTCTATTCAAAATAGAATCTATATTTGACCTATTATTAATAAGACTTCTTATGAATTGTGCAAATGAGTATGTTTGAATACCAAAGAGAATATTGGCAAGTTTGATTCACCCTTTTTACGATACTTTGAAAGGGCTAAAGCCTATGGATTATATAGTAAAGAGACCTTGATTGTTGTGGAATCAATTCATATCATGTTTGATGACAAACAATTTGACAATAAAATGTCAAAACTAGATGTAGATTTTGCAGATTTACAGATATCAGCGGAACTAGGAATATTAGAAGAATCAGCTTCTGATAAATTAAACTAGTACTTGATAATTCAAGGACAAGCAATAATGAACCATCTACAAGTCAAGGTCATTAGGAACCCAAACTAGGATGGAAATACAAATCTTCACATCTGGACTCTCGGATAAGGAAATGTAAATGATTGTCTAAAGACCAAGTCAACATTTAAAGAAACATCTATGTTTGGACTTTTTTTCTTCTGAAATTGAACCTACCACAATAGATGAAGGTCCATCAGATGATGGATGGATAATGGCCATGCAAAAAAAAAAACTAGGCCAGTTCAAAAGAAATGATGTATGAGATCATGTGTTCAAGCCTAAAGAAAAGAAGTCAATTGGAACCAAATGGGTTTTTTAGAAACACATTCAATGAGAAAGTTGTTGTGGTTAGAAACAAGGTTATACTTGTAGCTCAAGGATACAGTCAACTAGAAGATATTGATTACACCAAAAATTTGCCCTAATAGCAAGGATAGAGATAATCAAAATTTTATTTTCATTTGCAGTATTTAATAAAATCATTTTATATCAAATAGATGTGAAAAATGTGTTCTTAAATGGTTACATAAATGAGGAAGTGTATGTCAAACAACCTCCTAGCTTTGAAGATAATGATTTTTAGACTATGTTTTCAAATTAAAGAAATCTTTGTATGGTCTGAAATAGGCTCCAATAGCTTTGTAAGATAAACTAAGCAATTTTTTTTTATTAAAGAATGATTTTGAAAGAGGCCAGGTTGACACTACTTTATTTAGGAAATCATCTAAGAATGACCTTCTAATTATTCAAATCTTAATTGATGATATAATTTTTTTTCTACTAACAACAAGCTTTGCCAAGAATTTTTGAAGTTCATGTTGAATGAATTTGAGATAAGCATGATGGAAGAACTAAAATTCTTTCTTGGAATCCAAATTCATTAAAGCTCAGTTGGTGTACTCATTCATCAGACCAGATATATAAGAGAACTACTTAAGAAATTTAAATTGGATGAGTGTAAGCCCATGTCTACATCTATATATCCAATAGGGTCTCTTGATATGGGTGAATTAGGTAAAAATGGTAGATTAGAAGGAATACAAAAGGATGATTAGTTCTCTTCTTTTCTTTACTGCCTCTAGACCTAATATTTTATTAAGTGTGTGTGTGCGTGACAAATTTCAGTTTAACCCTAAAGAATCCTGCCTAATAGTTGTTAAGATGATCTTTATATATCTGAGTACAAGTTAGTAGGTTTTTCTGATGTTGGCTATGCCGGAGACAAGTTAGAAAGGAAAAGCCCCAATGGAAACTATACATTCCTTGGTAAGAGTCTAATCTCCCAGTCAAGAAAAAGATAAGGGACTAATACTCAAGGATGCATCACTATGGATAAGAGATGGCTCCAATTTGCCTCCCTCTGTCTAATGTTGCTCGAGTATTTGAGAAGAGGAAAAGAGTTGTCAAGACAATAAGTGTAGAAGTGGACAAGGAAGAACATACACATGCCAATAAGGAACAAGTAAACCTTGTTGGAACCAAGTTGGTTCTTTCAATTAAAGTTTTGATGTTAACAAAAGTATTTTAGGAAAATCATATTTTCACTTAGAAGAAGTATGAAAAATCAGAGGATGACGTTACCAGAGGATGTCATCAAAGAATGAAGTCAGCAGAAGATACCTCCAGAAGATACAACTAGAGGATACCTCCAGAAGGTACAATCCAGAAGTAGAAGATGTCATCAAAGGATGACGTCACCAGAAGCTAAAAATGCCACCAGAAGATACGGCCAAAATATATCACCAGAGGATACATCTAGAGGATGTCATCAGAGGATGCATCCAGAGGATACCAGAAGATACCTCCAGATGATACCAAAAGATACCTCTAGAGGATACTAGAAGATAACTCCGTAGGATACCAGAGGATATCACCAGAGGATCCCATCAGAAGCAAGAATCAGAGGATGTCTTCAAAGATAAACATCAAAGGATATCATCAAATGGAAGAAACAATGACATCATCAAAGGATTTGTGACAGATCAGAAGGAAACATTGTCCAGAAAGAAACTTGGTCCACACCAGAAGGAAACATAAGTCAAACTTGATCCAGACCAGAAGATAGCAAGGTCCAGAACATCAGACTTGGTCCAGACCAGAAGATAGCAAGGTCCAGAACATCAGACTTGGTCCAGACCAGAAGATAACATGGTCCAGAACATAAGACTTGGTCCAGACTTTGTCCAGATCAGAAGATCAATGGTCCAGATAAGAAGATCACACAGTCTAGATCATGAGACAAAATGGTACAAATCAGATCACATGGTCTTGACTTGGTCTAGATCAGTAGATCATACGGTCAAGAATTTTCATCATAATGCGGATCAATGAAGACTTGATTAAAATTCGAAGAAGACTTGATTGAATTTTGATAGAAATTGGATCAGAGTATTAAGGGGATTTGATTCAAAAATCACTGAAAACTTGAAGGAATTTCGAATGAAATTTGAAGCTAAAAGATACGGTCTGAAATTAAGAGAAACAGGATTGGTCACCAGAATTTTCAAATGAAATCTGAAGGTAAAAAATACATTTTGAAATTAAGAGAAACAGGATTGGCCAACAGAATTTACAAAGGAAATCTGAGCACGATTTATCTCGAATTTAAGCTTGGACAAAGCCCTAATTTCAGCTATAAAAGGAGGCTTCAGGCCGCAGTATTAGGCACTGAAAAACACAAGAACTCAAGCTTACAATTCAAAGTCCTCTGAGAGTTCAAAAGAGAGAAATACCTGTGTGAAAAAGAAATATGATCTAAGTCTTTTCAGAGAGTGAGTCAATGTTATAATCAGCTTTCCAAAAGCAACTACTCAAGAGAAGCATCGTTATAATCAGCTTTCCAGAAGCAACTAAAGAGTATGAAAAACAGTGCAACAATCAGCTTTCCAGAAGCAACTTTGCAGAGTTCCAAACCTTTGTAATCAAACCCGTTAGAGGTGTAGATTCCTTCATCAATATGGGGTTGTCAGATTGGTAGGAGAAAACTTGATTTGTAGGGTCAAGGTGTTGTTGTCATTCCTCAAAAGTCTGGGGTTGTCAGACTGTTTGGGAAGACTGACTTGGAGGAACAGGTGTTGTAATTCAAAGTGTTTTGAATTAGTGGATTAAAGCCTTTAGAGTGAAGGGATTGGATGTAGCCAAGTTAATGGCGAACCAGGATAAATCATTGTATTCTTATGTTGTTATTATCCGCTGCTAAGTCTGATTACTTATTCATCAAATAATTCCCATCAACATTCAACAAAACAGCAAAAGAATTCAAGTTTGATAAACACCATTCAACCCCCCCTTCTCGTGTTTGCACCTTCAATTGGCATCAGAGCTCGGTCTCAAGATCGAGCACTTTATAGTGTTTGAGGAAAGATCCACGGGTTCAACATGTCTGGATTCAATGAAGAAGCTACTGGAGGAAACGTCAACATGAAGTACCAATATCGATTTACAAGAAATGGGGTTTGAATTGTAAATTTGCTTTTCTAAAATTCCTCTTAAAAACTTAAGAAAATAACTCAAGATTGATCTTGGTTGTGAAAACAGAAAAGGAGAACTTTCTTGGTTTTCACCAGAAAACAGATAATGTTCTTGGTTAGTTAAAATCAACAGTTCAGTTTATCTATTTAACTTGATAATTAACAGACTGAAAGTAAATAAAGATAAGGGAATAGATATCACACACAGATATATCCTGGTTCACCCAACCTTGGCGACGTCCAGTCCTCACAACGGTGAGATTTTCCACTAAGTGTTTAAAATAAGAACCTTCTTGGTTTTACAACACCTAGCTTAGATCAACCATGATCTTTGTTATAAACTTTAATCTAATTCCACCCAGAAAGAGATTAATCAAATCACCTACCAACCTTAATAGGATTTCTCACAATCTACCCCAAACTATACTTAACTCTTATAGTTTGAGTTTTACAATAATGAAGAGATTGTTTTGTTAGAATCTGAGATGTCTCAACTCTTGTTTGAGATTCGATTCTTTACAACGAATTCAATATAAATGTATCAGGGTAAAAAGAATTTAATCAAACTGATTCTTTTAAGTGATGAGAGATTTTCAAGTATGTATGTGAGTGATTGATGATATATCTTGGCACTTGAATGTCTTTGATTTTTGGACACAATCTGAGTATGCTCAACTCATGTTTGAGATTAGATTCTTGACAAAAGAATTCAGTAGATGATTCTGATATGAAGAAGAAAAACATAACTGAATCTTTTGTTCGTGATTAAGAAGCTTTCAAGTATGTAGATGTATGTGAATGATGTTTTTCTCTATACTTGAAGCTGCGTTTTCTTCAACTCTGGCCTTCCTTTTATAGGCATGAGAGAATTTAATGATGGTCAAATAGAGCCGTTGGTAGTGCTCTTGTCAGGCTTGACCAAGACAATATTTCTGATTAAAAATAATCCAGCTTTTGACTATTTTTAATTTCTGTTTTGACTGGGCTGAAACCTTTTATTCTTGATCATATTTCCTTTGTTTAATGATCCTTTGTACTTCAAATATATTTGTTAACATCTTTGATTTGATCTGGAGTTTTGATTATGTCAAAACAGCTTGGAGAATGATGATGAACTTCTGCAGAATGTTAATGAAAATTCTGGAGATTTATAATCAATCTGGAGTCCTAATATCTGAACTTTCTGGAGATTGATAATCAATCTGGAGGTTCAGTTTTGATCATTCTGGATGTCTTCCTGATCTTTTCTTAGATCTGCTTTGATATAAACATACTTCAAGATCGTTCAACGTTCTTGGCAGTCAAGCTGGAGAATGTTGTTCAGTATGCTGGAGAATGATTGTATCATTCTGGACTGATGATACACTATTGGAGAATGATGTTAAACATGTGGAGATTTGATTGTTAACATGCTGGAGATTGATGTTTGATCATTCTGAAGATAGTTGTTAATCATGCTGGAGAATGATAATCATTCTGGAGATTGATGATCATTGCTGAAGACTAATGATCATTCCTAGAAACTGATGATCCTTCTTGATAGAAGATCATTCTGGAGACTGTTCTGATCATTCTGGACATTCTGATGTCCAAGAACAGACTTGGTTCTTCCTCTGAATGTATTTTCTGGAGGTATCCTCTGAATGTATTTTCTGGAGATATCCTCTGATATCGTTTTCTAGAGGTATCCTTTAATAGTATTCTGGAGGTATCCTCTGATAGTATTCTGGAGCTATCCTCTGATATCGTCTTCTGTAGGTATCCTCTGGTGACGTCTTCTTGAGGTATCCTCTAGTATCCTCTTCTTGAGGTATCCTCTAGTGACATCATCATCCTCTGGTGACATTATCATCTGGTGATGTCATCCTCTGGTGATGTTATCTTCTGGTGACGTCATCATCCTCTGATGATGTCATCCTTTGGTAATGACTTCATCCTCTGGTGACAGCTTCTGGTATCCTCTGGAGGCATCTTCTGGTATCCTCTGGAGGCATCTTCCGATGATGTCATCGAGTAACATCTTCTGTTTTTCCAGATTGTGTCAAGAGTGTTCTTTATGCTGATTTCTTGGCTTTCCTTGAATCATTAACATGCTGTTAATTCTGGACATTCTGGAGACTATTCAGTCTTGCTTTGGCAGCTTGATTCATGGCCTTTTTTCTTTGTGATTCGAATGGCTTCTTTTGATTGTAATTGATCACATTTGTGCATTTTGATGAAGTGAATGGATTCTTGCTTTGCTCACATATGCATTCATGTTCCTTAAACAAAACTTAAGTGAAATTATTAGTAGATCACCATTCATAAAACTTAATCATTTAATTTAAAAGGTTTGTTGTTATTAAAACATATATCAAAAAGGTTTTTTCCTCAATACAACAGACCACCTCTGTTTGATGGGGAACGGTTCGAGTATTGGAAGGACAGGTTGTGGAGTTTCTTTTTTTCAAAAGATTCCGAACTTCGGGAATTGGTGGAAGATGGCTATATTGCTCCAGAAGATGCTGATGGTGTTGAAATTCCCAAAAAAGATATGGATGCTGACCAAAAGATGTTCAAGTTGCATCACAAATCCAGAACGTTCATGATCAATGCAATCACATTCAAGGAGTTCAACAAGTGCACTAACAAAGAAGCTGCAAAGAGTGTTGGAACCAAGTTGGTTCTTTCACTTAAAGTTTTGATGTTAACAAAACTATTTTATGAAAATAACATATTTGTCTTAGAAGAAGAATGAAAAATGCCACCAGAAGATGACGTCACCAGAAGATACAAAAGACTCCAGAAACAAAATCTAGCTGAAAGTATGCTCAAAACAGAATCGGAGCAAAAGACTCTAGAAACAGAATCTGAGCAAAATACTCCAGAATATTCTCAAAACAAAATCAATCGAAATACAGTCCAGAAGTAAAGCAAAATTCGAAGTGAAGCTCTAATTTCAACTATAAATATAGGTTTAATGCTGAAGAATAAAGCATCGAAAATTAGAAGAACTCAAGCAAAAATTCGTAAGTATTCAAAGAGTTCAAATGAGAGAAACACTTGCTTAAAAGATCAATATTTTCTAAGTGTTCTTTTCTTAGAGTGGAGGCTGATTGTCATCATAAATTTTTCAAAAGCAAACACTCAAGTTCAAGTTAAGCTTGTTGTGAGTATCAACTTTCCAAAGTAGTTACTCAGTTTTAATTTCGATCCCTTGTATAAAAATCCTATAGTGTTGAAGTTCCTTCTAAAATCTGCGGTTGTCAGGTTGTTAGAAAAAGACTTAGCTCGTAGGTTTAAGGTTGTGAAGTTCCTCAAAAGTCTGGGGTTGTCAGACTATTTGAGAAGACTTGGTTAGTATTGTCAAGGTGTTGTTGTTCCTCAAAAGTATGGGGTTGTCAGACTGTTTAAGAAGACTTGGCTGGTATAGTCAAGGTGTTGTTGTTCCTAAAAGTCTGTGGTTGTCAGGCTGTTTGGGAAGACTAGCTTGAAGGGTCAGTGGTTTTGTAATTCAAAGGAGTTTGAATTAGTGAAAAGGCCTTCTAAAGTTATGGATAGGATGTAGCCTAGTTAAAGGTAAACAAGTATAAATTCGAGGTGTTAACTTTTATTATCAACTGCTTATTTACTCTTATTGCTCATTATTCAACTAATTAGCAAAAGAATTAAAGTTTGTGAAACACAATTCAACCCCCTTCTTGTGTTGCACCTTCAAAGAGCATCTATGAGAGTCTGACTCTAACTTATCAAGGCAGAAAGCAAGTCCAAGAAGCAAAGGGCAACATTCAAGTCAAGAAGTACGAGCTATTCAAGATGGAAGAAGATGAAGACATTGAAGCAATTTTTTTCCAGATTTCAGACTATGGTTTCGGGATTAAGAGTACTCAAGAAGAGCTATACCAATGCTCACCACGTGAAGAAAATTCTTAGAAGTCTGCCAACCAAGTGGAGACCAAAGGTCACTGCCATTCAGGAAGTAAATGACTTGAACACTCTGAAGTTGGAGGAATTAATCACCTCCCTCAAGTCACATGAAATAGAGATGGAAGAAGATGAGCCCAAGAAGAAGAACAAAACCTTAGCCTTAAAATCCAAACAGAGGAAAGTTCTAAAAGCAGAAGCAGAAGCATAAGTAGAATCAAAAGATAGTGATTCTGAGGACCAGATAAGAAACCAGAAGAAGAAGACATTGCCTTCATAACCAAAAAGGTTCTGAAGATATAGCAAAGCAGAAGGAAGAAGTTTCCCCAAGGGTATTCCAAGCATTCCAACAGAGGAAAGGATGAACAAGACAAGAAGAGTATCATCTTCTATAGATGCAATGAACCTGGGCACATCAAGTCAGAATGTAAAAATCTGGAGAAAGGGAAAAATCAGAAGAAAGACTCCAGACCCAAGAAGAACAATCTAATGGCAACATGGGATGATTCTGATGAATCTACTGAAGATGAAGAAGTAGAATTAGCCATGATAGCTCACATCAATTCTGCCTCTAGATCCAACATAAAATCTGACTCTGGAAGTGAATCAGAAGAAGCAGAATTGGCTCAGACAGTTCGCACTCATTCTGCCTCTAGATCCCACTCTGGAAGAAAATCAAAAGAAGCAGAATTGGCTTAGACAATTCGCACTCATTCTGCCTCTAGATCCAACTCTGGAAGTGAATCAGAAGAAGCAAAATTGGCTCAGACAGTTCGCACTCATTCTGCCTTTGGATCCAACTCTGGAAGTGAAACAGAAATAGAACTGGCTCTGATGACTCACACAAGCTCTGCCTCTGGATCTGATACAGAATCTGATTCTGGAAGTGAATCATCAGAAAATAATAAAGAGGTAGTTTTTAAACTTACCCAATCAAACTTAATCCTGACCGAAGATAGCATGGTCGTGAATAAAACCCAGTCCAGACTTAATCCAAACATGGTCCAGAACAGAAGATAACTCGTCTAGAACAAATGAATTGGTCCAGACTTGGTCCAGACCAGAAGATAGCATGGTCTACAACATAAAACTTGGTCCAGATCAGAAGATATAAGTGTCAAGAACATAAGACTAAGTCCAGATTTAATTCAGATTCAATCCAGACTCAGTTCAGACTTGGTACATAACAGAGGATAAATGTCCAGATTAAAAGATCAATATCAAAGGATAAATGTCCAGATTAAAATATCAATATCAGAGGCTCACAACATGGTACAGATCAGATCGTATGGTCCAGTGTTGGCCGAAATTAGAGGATCACAGAATTGGTACAGATCATATCACATGGTCTAGAATTGGTCGAGATCAGAGGATCACAGAATTGGTACATATCAGATTATATGGTCCAGAGTTGGCCGAGATCAGAGGATCATATGGTCCATAATATAATCATGATGAAAATCAGTGAAGACTTGATTAAAATTCGAAGAAGACTTGATTAAATTTTGATAGAAATATGATGAAAGTATTAAGGGGATTTGATTCAAAAATTCACTAAAGACTTGAAGAAATTTGAATGCAATCTAAAGCTTAAAAAGATATGGTTTGAAATTAAAAGAAACAAGATTGGTCAACAGAATTTTCAAATGCAATCTAAAGCTAAAAAGATACGATTTTTATTTAAGTGAAATAGGATTGGCC
This sequence comes from Cicer cuneatum, assembly GCA_037974295.1. Lineage (NCBI taxonomy): Eukaryota > Viridiplantae > Streptophyta > Magnoliopsida > Fabales > Fabaceae > Cicer > Cicer cuneatum. The sequence goes on along the minus strand of JBBPBO010000004.1, from coordinate 36,453,455 downwards.
AACAGTATTTTTAAAGGAAATCTGAGCAAGATCTATTTCGAATTTAAGCTTGGACAAAGCCGTATCTTAAGCTATAAAAAGAAGCTTCAAGCAGCAGCATCAAGCATCGAAAAATAGAAGAACTCAAGCTTTATATCCAACACAATCAGAGAGTTCAAAAGAGAGAATCAATTGAGTGCAAAAGTAAAAAATTTCTAAGTGTTTTCGAGAGAGAAATTCAATGCAGCAAATCAGCTTTCCAGAAGCAACTTTGCAGAGTTCCAAACCAATGTAATCAAACCCAATAGTGGTTGAGATTCCTTCTTCAATCTGGGGTTGTCAGATTGGTAGGAGCAACTTGACTTGTAGAGTCAAGATGTTGTTTTCGTTCCTCAAAAGTTTGGGGTTGTCAGGCTGTTTGAGAAGACTTGCTTGAAAGGGTCAGGTGTTGTAATTCAAAGTTTTTGAATTAGTGGATTAAAGTCTTCAGGATGAAGGGACTGGATGTAGCCAAGTTAATGGTGAACCAGGAAAAATTGTTGTGTTCTTAAGTTGTTATTATCCGCTGCTAAGTCTGATCAATTATTCATGCAATAATTCGCATCAACACTCCACAAACAGCAAAAGAATTCAAGTTTGACAAACACAATTCAACCCCCCTTTCTCGTTTTAGCACCTTCAATTGGCATCAGAGCTCGGTCTCAAGACTGAGCACTTTTACAGTGTTTGACGAAAGATCCACGGGTTCAACATGTCTGGAATCAATGAAGAAGCTATTGGAGGAAACATCAACAGACCACCTATGTTTGATGGGGAACGGTTCGAGTCATGGAAGGACAAGCTGTAGAGTTTTTTTTTCTCACAAGATCCCGAACTTTGGGACATTGTGGAAAATGGCTATACTGTTCCAAGAGATGCTGATAGTGTTAAAATCCCTAGGAAAGATTTTGATGCTGACCAGAAGAAGATGTTTAAGTTACATCACAAATCCAGAACGTTCATGATCAATGCAATCGCATTCATGGAGTTTGACAAATGCACTAACAAGAAAACAGCAAAGAGCATTTATGATAGTTTGGTTCTGACTTACAAAAGCAGCAAGCAAGTTCAAGAAGCAAAGGCCAACATTCTAGTCAAGAAGTACGAGTTGTTCAAGATGGAAGAAGATGAAGACATTGAAGCAATGTTTTCCAGATTTTAAACTCTGGTGTCAAGATTAAGAGTACTCAAGAATAGCTATACCACTGCTAACCACGTGAAGAAAATCCTGAGAAGTCTGCCAACGAAGTGGAGACCAAAGGTCACTACCATTCAGGAAGCAAAGGTCACTACCATTCTGAAGCTGGAAGAATTAATCAGCTCCCTAAAGTCATATGAAATAGAGATGGAAGAAGATGAACCCAAGAAGAAGAATAAAACCGTAGCCTTAAAGTCCAAAAGGAAGAAAGTTTAAAAGCAGAAGCAGAAGCAGAAACAGAATCAGAGGATAGTGATTATGAGGACCAGAATCAGAAATCAGAAGCAGAAGACATTGCCTTCATAACCAAAAAGATTCTGAAAATGTGGCAAGGCAGAAGGAAGAAGTATCCCCAGAAGAATTTCAAGCAATCCAACAGAGGAAATGATGAACAAGACAAGAAGAGCATCATATGTTATGGATGCAATGAACCTGCGCATATCAAGTCAGAATGTAAAAATCTGGAGAAAGGAAAAAATCAGAGGAAATACTCCAGACCCAAGAAGAAGAATCTAATGGCAACATGGGATGACTCTGATGAATCCTCTGAAGATGAAGAAGCAAAATTAGCCATGATAGCTCACATACTTTCTGCCTCTGGAACCAACTTTGAAAGTAAATCAGAAGAAGCAGAATTAGGACTGATGGCTCATACTCATTTTGCCTCTGGATCCAACCCAGACTCTGATTCTGGAAGTGGATCCAACTCTGCCTCTGGCTCTGATGGCTCACACAGACTGCCTCTGGATCCGATACAGAATCTGATTCTGAAAGTGAATCATTAGAAGATGAAAAAGAGGTATTTTCTGAACTTACTCGGTCTGATTTAATTACTGCAATGAATGATATTTTAACTATCAATAACAAACAATCTTTAAAACTGAAAAAACTTAGGGATGAAAATAATACTCTAACCAAAGAAATTGATGTTTTAAAGAATCAAAATGCAGAATGTAAAACAGAAAATGCAACTCTTAAATCTGAAAACGTAACTCTAAAAAATAATATTTGTTCAACATCAAATACTGTATGTAATTCTGATATGCATGAACAAGTTTTACAAGATTTTATTATTAATGGTATGGAAAGAAGCAAATATGCTTCTATGATCTATGGAGTTAGTAACAATGGTAAAAGAGGCATAGGATTAGATGAAACTGTAATTGTAACTAAACCTATTTCCTCTGATGTTTTATGTGTTGTTTGTGCTAAGAAAGGTCACTCCAAATTGTCTTGTCCCATGATAAAATCAAGGAAAGACAAGAAACCTTTCAAGACTAACAAACTTGGACCCAACCAGATTTGGGTACCTAAAAACAAAATTATCTTTGTTGCAGATGTCCTCAGCAATCAAGTTGAAACACCAGTCATGGTACCTGGAAAGTAGATGCTCGCGACATATGACAGGAGAAAAGTCTAGGTTCCAAGAACTAACTTTGAGCAAAGGAGGGACAGTGGCTTTTGCAGGAAAGCAAAAAGGCCAAATCATTGGTCAAGGCACGGTTGGTAATGGTACTTCTTCCTCTATTAAAGATGTACTACTAGTCAAAGGTCTTGGTCAGAAAAACATGCAAAGCTATTAGTCAGAAGGATGGTTCAGTACTCTTCACATGTTACAGGCAAAACAATATTTACAAGATAAATTTGTCTAGTCTAGAGAAACAACAGGTTAAGTGTCTAGTGTCGGTAAATGAAGAAAAATTAATTTGGCACAAAATATTAGGTCATGCTAACCTTAGATTAGATTCAAAACTAAATAAACTTCAACTAGTGAGAGGTCTACCTAAGTTAAGCTCCAAAACTGAAATTATGTGTGAAGCTTGTCAAAAGGGAAAACAAACAAAAAATCTTTCAATCCTACAAACTCAATATCTACCTCAAATCCCCTTGAGCTATTACACATAGATCTATTTGGGTCCGTAAAAACAGCATCTCTGAGTGGAAAGAAATATGGGTTTGTTATTGTAGATGACTACACTAGGTGGACATGGGTAAAAATTTTAAGAAGTAAGGATGAATCCCACAAAGTGTTTATCACTTTTTGCAAACAAATAATGAATGAAAAAGGTCTTAAAATTATAACAATTAGAAGTGATCATGGAGGAAAATTTGAGAACAAATTTTTTGAAAATTTCTGTGATGAGAATGGAATCTCTCACAACTTTTCTTTTCCTAGAACACCTCAACAAAATGGAGATGAAGAAATAAAAAATAGATCACTCCAAGAAATGGCCACAACAATGCTAAATGATGTGAATGTTGCAAAACACTTTTGGGCAGAAGCAATTAATACCGCATGTTATATTCAAAATAGAGTCTATATTAGATCCATTTTGAATAAAACACCGTATGAACTGTGGAAAGGTAAAAAGCCTAACATCTCTTATTTTAAACAATTTGGCTGTACTTGTTATATGTTGAACACTAAAGACAATCTTGGAAAATTTGATTCTCGATCTCAAAAGTTTACCTTCATTGGTTACTCTGAAAGATCCAAAGCATATAGAGTGTTTAATAGAGAAACAAATAATGTGGAAGAATTCATACATGTTAAATTTGATGACAAGCAGCTTGGCCTTGAATAGTCAAAGCAAGATGATGATAGTGCAGGTTTACTAGAATCAAATGAAGCTGATGCAGACAAGCCATGAGAGCCTGAAAAGGTGAAGGATGAAAGCAAAACAGAAGAACCCGACAAATCTTCAAAGGATGAATCTGAAGATAAATCAGAAGGAAGATATGGATGGAAGTACAAGTCTTCACATCCCGAAACTCTAATCATTGGGAGTGCAAGTGATCCCTTAAGGACAAGATCATCATTTAAAGAAACCAGTTTGTTTGGCTTACTCTCATCCATTGAGCCTGCTTCTATTGATGAAGCACTGAAGGAAGATGGATGGATTCTTGCCATGCAAGAGGAATTAAATGAATTTGAAAGGAATGATATTTGGGATTTAGTTCCAAGACCAGAAAAGAACATTATTGGAACTAAGTGGATTTTCAGAAACAAGCTGAATGAAAAAGGAGAAGTTGACAAGAACAAGGCACGACTTGTTGCACATGGCTACAGTCAGCAAGAAGGTATTGACTACACTGAGACTTTTGCTCCAGTGGCCAGGTTAGAAGCTATACGTATCCTACTTTCCTCTGCTACTAATAATAACATGTCATTATTTCAAATGGATGTTAAAAGCGCATTTTTAAATGGTTATATAAGTGAAGAAGTCTATGTTAAACAACCCCCAGGTTTTGAAAGTTCTGAATTTCCAAACCATGTTTTTAAATTTAAAAAATCTTTGTACGGTTTAAAACAAGCACCTAGGGCATCGTATGATAGACTTAGTAACTTCTTTCTTAAAAATGACTTTAAAATAGGACAAGTAGACAATACTCTTTTTTGGAAAATCAATAAAAGATGATATTCTGATTACTCAAGTTTATGTTGATGATATTATCTTTGGATCTACTAATGGCACTCTCTGCCAAGAATTTTCTAAATTAAGGCAGCAAGAATTTCAAATGAGCATGATGGGAGAACTTAAGTTCTTCCTAGGAATTCAAATTCAGCAAAGTCAAAAAGGTATATACATTCATCAATCAAAATATACAAAAGAACTTCTCAAGAAGTTTAAGATGAGTGACTGCAAACCTATGGCTACCCCAATGCACCTTACCTGCTCACTTGAAAAGGATGACTAAGGCCAAAAAGTTGATAAAAAATCCTAAAGAGGTATGATAGGATCTCTACTTTATCTCACTGCTTCAAGATCTGATATTATGTACAGTGTATGCGTATGTGCTAGATTTCAGTCTGACCCTAGGGAATCCCATTTAACTGCCATTAAGAGAATCCTTATATACCTAAAAGGCACTACCAATCTCACCTTGTTCTACAAGAAAACTCCTACATACAAACTGAGTGGATATTGTGACTCTGATTATGCTGGAGATAAACTCGAAAGAAAGAGTACAAGTGGAAACTGCACATTCTTAGGAGACAATTTAATTTCCTGGTCAAGCAAGAGACAAAGCACCATTGCCATGTCAACAGCAGAAGCTGAATACATTTCAGCAGCCGGATGCAGCTCTCAACTTATTTGGATGAAACATCAGCTAGAAGACTACAAAATCGTCGAAACCAACATCCCTTTATATTGTGACAACACTTCAGCCATCAACCTAACCAAAAACCCTATCCTTCATTCTAGAGCCAAGCACATAGAAATCAAACACCGCTTCATCTGAGATTATGTTCAAAATGGAACACTCAACATCCAGTTTGTAGACACTGACCATCAATGGGCTGACATTTTCACTAAACCACTGCCTGAAGATAAGTTTGACTTCATCAAGAAAAACATTAATCTTACTTTCATCCCTGACAAATAGCTCAGTTTAATTTATTTTATGTATGTTATTTTACTTTTATTGTCGTGTATTGTTTGTCAATTAAAAAAAACAGAGGATCTCCTTTCCTCCTTCAAACCTTTTTATTTGATGATAAAGGGGGAGAAGATGTAATTGATAAAGAATCTGGGGCATTAGACTTAGGGGGAGAAAAATTCAAAATAAAGCTAAGTCCTATGGGGAGTAAAAGTCAAAAGAAAGAAAAATAGTTATAAAAAATACAAAGTTTTGTCATCATCAAAAAGGGGGAGATTGTTGGAACCAAGTTGGTTCGATCAATCAAAGTTTTGATGTTAACAAAAGTATTTCTTGTAAATAGTATTTTGACTTAGAAGAACAAATCAGAAGCTGGGCAAAATCAGAGAATGACACCACCAGAAGATACATCTAGACGAAGCAACCAGAGGATAGAAATGTACTAGAAGGTTCGGCTAGAGAGTGCATCCAAAAGGTACCAGAGGATGCATCTAGAGGACACTAGAGGATACACCTCCAAAGGATATCAGACGATGTCATCAGAGGTCAAATAACTGAAGGTGCAAACACGAGAAGGGGGGGTTGAATTGTGTTTGACTAACTTGAATACTTTTTCTATTTTTGCAGTTTTATAACAAAACCTGATGTATGAATCAAACAGAGTTAGCAGCGGATATAAAGTAAAAATAAAACACAGAATTTTATATTGGTTCACCGTTAACGAGGCTACGTCCAGTCCCTTCACGTTGAAGGATTTCACTAATTCAAAACCTTGAATTACAACAATACCACTGACCCTCCAAGTCAGTCTTCTCAAACAGTCTAACAATCCTAGACTTTTGAGGAATACAACACCTTGACTTCTCAAGTCAAATCTTCTCCTACCAATCTGTTAACCCCAGATTGTAGAAGGAATTACAACGCCTTGAATCTAATTGCTAAGTAATCTGCTACCCCTTCTGACTCCCTCAGATTGTAGACTCTACTTCAACAACTTAGATCTAACACAACGGAAAGAAAAACACAAGTGCTTGCTTCTAGAAAGCTGAAACTCACAATTAATCTCACTGAAAACTCGAGTGTTTGCTTCTGAAAATGTATGACTCTTTTGTGATTTTCGATGCTAAGTCTTCAGCCTTGAGCCTCCTTTTATAGATGAAGAATTAGTGTCTCTTCCAAGCTTAAACTCGAGCTGTATCTTGCTGGATTCTCTTGCAAAAATACCTTGACCAATCAGGTTTCACTTAAATAAAACACATATATTTTTAGCTCTAGATATGCATTCGAAAATAACTCTTGCCAATCCTGATCTTAATTAATTCTGGATCAAATCTTTCTTCTTGCCAATAGCTTCTGAATTCCACAATACTTCAATTTATTTTTGTATCAAATCCTTTTAATACTTTGATTAAATTTAATCACGTCTCCACTGATCATGATTCAATCTGGACCATTTGATCTTCTACTCTCGTCAACATCTGGACCATACTAAGTGATCTGTTGTGATCCTCTGATTTCGGCCAACACTGGATCACACTTTCTGATCTTCTAATCTAGACCACTCTGGACTTGCAATCAGATCTGCTATGATCCTCTGATCTCGGCCAATGCGGGACCACACGTTCTGATCTTCAGATCTCGGCCAACACTGGGCAATGGTCTGATCTTCTAATATCGGGCAACATTGGGCCATATACTTAAATCTTGACCATTGATCTGAACATCTTCCCTCTGATTTGGACCAATTCTGAACTAGGTCTAGATTGAACTGAAATTAAGTCTGGACAAAGGATATTTTAATCTAGACATTTTACCTTCTGATCTGGATCAGGTCTGGATTAAATTTGGACATCATTTCTTCTGGTCTAGACTTAGTTTCATACTACGAATCATGCTATCTTCTGGTCTGGGCCAAATCTGGACCAAGTCAATTATTCTGGACCACTTATCTAAAGCTCTGGTTAAGTCTAGATCAAGTCTGGACTTATTATCATTTCACTGCCAAGCCATCTTCTGGTCTGAATAAATTCTGGACCAATTCTTACTTTTGATTCCTTCTGGTCTGGAACAATTCTCCCACTAGCAGGCTTCCTTCTGGTGTAGTCCAGGTCTCCTTCTGGACTCTGCTTCCTTCTTATCTGGGCCAGGAAAGATATCATCTGGTGGTGTTTTGACATCCTGGTGTATCCTCTGGTGCCTTCAGGATGCATCCTCTGGTACCTTCTGGATGCATTATCTGGTATCTCCTGGAGGTGTATCCTCATGTCTAATTTTATCCTCTGGTAACTCATCTTCTGCCTCTGATGTCTTCATCTTCTGCCTCTGGAAACTTTATCTTCATGTGGCATTTAATGTGATAATTCTAAGTACAAAATAAGATTACATGGAGTGCTTTTGTAAACATTAAAATCCTAAGTACCTAGAACCAACTTGGTTTCAATAATAACATCATCATAGGATATCTTTCTTGGCCCAGATCAGAAGGAAGTAGAGTTCAGAAGGAGACTTGGTCCAGACCAGAAGGAAGCCTGTCAAAGCGAGACTTGTTCGAGACCAGAAGGAAACATAAGTCAGACTTGGTTCAGACTTAATCCTGACCAGAAGATAGCATGGTCGTGAATAAAACCATGTCCAGACTTAATGTAGACTTGGTCCCAACCAAAAGATAACTAGTCCAGAACAAATGACTTGGTCCATACCAGAAGATAGAATGGTTCAGAACATAAAACTTGATCCAGACTTGGTCTAGATCAGAAGATATAAGTGTCCAAAACATAAGACTAAGTCCAGATTTAATTCAGATTCAATCTAGACTCAGTCAAGACTTGGTCCAGAACAGAGGATAAATGTCCAGATTAAAATATCAATATCAGAGGATAAATGTCCAGATTAAAAGATCAATATCAAAGGATAAATATCCAGATTAAAGGATCAATATCAGAGGATAAATGTTCATATTAAAGTATCATGGTCCAGTATTGGCCAAGATCAGAAGATCACAAAATGGTACAGGTAAGATCATATGGTCCAGTGTTGGCCGAGATCAGAGGATCACATTATTTGGTACAGATCATATCACATGGTCCAGAATTGGTCGACATCAGAGGATCAAAAAATTGGTATAGATCAGATTATATGGTCCAGAGTTGGCCGAGATCAGAGGATCATATGGTCCATAATTTAATCATGATGAAAATCAGTGAAGACTTGATTAAAATTCAAAGAAGACTTGATTAAATTTTGATAGAAATTTGATCAAAGTATTAAGGGGATTTGATTCAAAAATTCACTGAAGACTTGAAGCAATTCGAATGCAATTTGAAGCTTAAAAAGATGTGGTTTGAAATTAAAAGAAATAAGCTTGGTCAACAGAATTTTCAAATGCAATCTGAAGTTAAAAAGATACGATTTTTATTTAAGTGAAACATGATTGGCCAACAGTATTTTCAAAGGAAATCTGAGCAAGACCTATTCCGAATTTAAGCTTGGACAAAGCCCTATCTTCAGCTATAAAAGGAGGCTTCAGGCAGCAGCATCAAGCATCGAAAAACACAAGAACTCAAGCTTCATATCTAACACAATCACAGAGATCAAAAGAGAGAATTAATTGAGTGCAAAAGCTAAAATTTTCTAAGTGTTTTCGAGAGAGAAATTCAGTGCAGCAAATCAGCTTTCCAGAAGCAACTTTGCAGAGTTCCAAACCCTTGTAATCAAACCTGATAGTAGTGTAGATTCCTTCTTCAATCTGGGGTTGTCAGATTGGTAGGAGAAGACTTGACTTGTAGAGTCAAGGTGCTGCTTTCGATCCTCAAAAGTCAGGGGTTGTCAGGCTGTTTGAGAAGTTTGGCTTGAAGGGTCAGGTGTTGTAATTCAAAGTTTTTGAATTAGTAGATTAAAGGCTTCAGGATGAAGGGACTCGATGTAGCCAAGTTAATGATGTAGCCAAGTTGTTATTATCCGCTGCTAAGTCTGATCAATTATTCATCCAATAATTCGCATCAAAACTCAACAAACAGCAAAAGAATTCAAGTTTGACAAACACAATTCAACCCCCCTTCTCCTGTTTGCACCTTCAATATGCTTCTATGATCTATGGCGTTAGTAACAATGGTAAAAGAGGCTTAGGATTTGATGAATCTATAATTGCAACAAAACCTATTCTCTCTAATGTTTTGTGTGCTGTTTGTGCTAAGAAAAGTCACTCAAACTTGACTTGTCCCATGATACTGTTGAGAAAAAATATCTTTTAATGATAACAAAATTATCTTAAGATTATGATTACACTAATGCGTGCATTTAAGTATTGTACTAAGAAAGGAACAGGATCCAATGATCGCAACCTCCTGTCCAGAAGAATGAATGCATGCAAGAAACAAAGCTGTTAATTCCTGAAGCAGAAAATCTAAAGTTAAAACACCAGAAGCAGAACATCTGGAAAATAGAAGATCTGGAACAGAAAACCAGAAGCAGAACATATGGAAATCAGAAGCAAAACATCTGGAATAGAAAACCAGAAGAAGAACATCTAGAACAGAAAACTAGAGGCAAAACATCTGGAACAGAAAACTAGAAGCAGAATTCCAGAAGCAGAATTCCAGAAGCAGAAAACCTGAAAGTTGAAGACACCATATAATGCATCCAGAAGGTACCAGAGGATGCATCCTAAAATGTCCAGAGGATATCTTTGCTGGCCCATATCAGAAGGAAGCAAAGTCACAAGGAGACATGGACCAGACCAGAAGGAAGCCTGCCAGAGGGAGACTTGATCCAGACCAAAAGGAATCATAAGTCAGACTTAGTCCGGAAGTTATTCTGACCAGAAGATGGCCTGGCAGTGAAATGATAAATAGCCCAGACTTGATCCAGGCTTAATCAGAGGATAAGTTAATGGGTCTAGAACAAAAGAATCAATCCAGATTTGACCCAGACCAGAAGATAGCAGGGTTCAGAGTATGAAACTAAGTCCAGACCAGAAGAAATGATGTCCATATATGATCTAGACCTGATCCAAATCAGAAGGTAAAATGTCCAGACTGAAATATCATTTGTCCAGATTTAATTTCAGTTCAATCCAGACCCAGTTCAGAATTGGTCCAGATCAAAGGGAAAAGGGTCAGATAAATGGTCCAAATTTAAGAATATGGCCCAGTGTTGGCCAAGATCAGAAGATCATACCATGGCCCAGTGTTAGCCAAAATCACAAGGTCAGAATGTATGGTCCAGCATTGGCCGAGATCAGAGGATCACAACAGACCAGTTCGCTAGTCCAGGCTGGCCGACATCAGAAGATGAACATCAGAAATGAATATCAGAAGATATACATCAGAAGATGAATTTCAGAAGAAATAAATCAGAGGATAAAAATCAAAAGATGAAATTCACATGATAAACATCAGAAGATGAATACCAGAAGTTAAAAACCTGAAGATAAACATCAGAAGATGAATACCAGAAGATACACACCAGAAGATAAATATCAGAAGATGAACTCTAGAAGGTAAACATCAGAAGATGAAACACCAGAAGGTAAACATTAGAAGACTAATACCATAAGGTGAACTTCAGACACCAAAAGGAAATTACCAGAGGATAAACTCTAGCTGCTTCTTCATCCTCTTACATTAAGAACAACTAACAGTTCCAAAGTATCAAAAGCTGCATCATTCGCGAAAAGAGAAGGGTCATGTCTTGGAACCAGAAAAGAGCACTGGCCAGTTGTTAAAAACGTATGGAATGATCCAACCTCCTGGAAAGCTAAGTAAAGAAGTAACCTCCCAAGTGCTAGGCTGTAAAAGGACAGAATGGCAAGGCTGTAAATTCAAAACAAAACTGAGGATCATTACAACTTGGGAAAACGGTCAGAAAAGAAAATTTTCTTGAAGAGAAAGTTTCCTTCTCTCTATAAAAGGAAGGCTGCTCTTCTTCAGCAACACACAACTACACGAGCAAAACAGAAAAATATCAAGAGGCTATCAAGAGCATTATCAATCTCCTTTCAAGCTTTCTATAATCTTACACTAGATCTTTGTTTCATCTTTGTAGAAAGTAATTCCTATCAAACTACTTCATATCATCTTTAGAACTTCAAGTGAGTAACACTTGAGAGAAATCAGAAGGAAAGAATTGTAAGCTTGGTGAAGCTAAAGAATACACGATTTGTAATCAACCTCATTGAGAGGCTGATAGCTTTTGATACTTAGTAAAAACTCACAAGTGTGTGAGGACTGGACGTAGCCTTCATTGGGTGCACCAGTATAAAAATTCGTGTGTCATTATTCTCTCTCTACTTTATAACATCTGATAATCATCCTCTAAAAGAGGACAGAAATTTAAAACTAAAACAGAATTTTTAAAACCTCTCATATCTCTATTCAACCCCCCTTCTAGTGATATTCTAGCCACTTCAATTGGCATCAGAGCAAGGTTCTCTAAAAAACAACACCTAACAGTGTAAGAGAAAAAGATCCAAAAAGAAAAAATGTCAAAAGCTAAGTATATCCCAGAAGGAGGATCATCCAGCAGACCTCCCTACTTCGATGGAACTGACTACTACCACTGGAAAGGCAAGATGAGATTGTTTCTCATATCTCAAGATAAAAACATGTGGCCAGTGGTAGAAACAGGAAATCATGTCATCAGAATCAACAGTGCAGATCCAACCTCTGACGAAAAACCTCAAACACAATGGACAGTTGAAGAAAATGCCAAGGTAGTTCTAAACTCTAAAGCTCATTTATTTCTAACGTGTGCTTTGAGCAGGGAAGAGTATGATAGATTTGAAGAATGTCAAAGTGCTAAGGAACTATGGGACACCTTGAAGATCCATCATGAAGGTTCAAGTCATGTTAAAGAGGCCAGAATTGACATGGGAGTAAGAGAGTTCGAGTTGTTTGAAATGATGGAAGAAGAAACAATTGATGAAATGTTCTCAAGACTGACAATCATCCTGAACAACTTAAGGTCTCTGGGAAAAGAATACTTTGTCCAAGAGAGAATAAGGAAGATATTAAGAAGTTTACCAAAGGAATGGAGACCCATGGTGACTGCCATCACAGAAGTAAGAAATTTAGCCACCATGAGGTTAGAAGATCTGGTTGGAACTCTTAGAGCTCATGAACCTCTATTGCTTGCTGATAAACCAAGAAAAAAGGGAAAAATGATTGCATTGAAATCCAGTCAAACTGAAAGTCCATCCTCCAAAAACTCTGAAAATATCACAAAAAAGAATAACTCAGAATATCCTCTTTCTTAAGAGGAGGACGAACTGGCTCTAATTTCCAGAAGAATCCAAAGAATAATCAACAGAAGAGGACAAGACAAAAGATCCTCTCAGAAAGAAAAGATTGACAAAAGCCAGATAACTTGTTATGGATGCAATAAAATGGGACACTACAAAACTGAGTGTCCTCTAAACAAAGGAAACATAAGAAGATTTCACAACAAGAATAAATATATGATGGCAACTTGGGATGATAGTGATGAATCATCCTCCGAGCAAGAAAAGGAAGAAGAAGCCAACTTTTGTCTCATGGCAAACTCAAAAACAGATGAGGTAAGCATAATTGATTTATGTCCTTCTTGTGAAAAGTTAGAAATAGAATTTGACAATCTCTTGAATGACTCAAACACTTTATCTCAAAAATGTGGTTTTCATAAAAACCAAAATTATGAAATGAAGAAACTGAATAAGGAACTTCAAGCTAAGAATGAAGAATTTGAAAAAAAAATCATTTTAGACTTGCAGCAATCAAATAAAAAATTGTCTGAGCAACAAAACACTTTAAACAAAGAGAATGTCAAAATCCATCCTCCTGAAGAGGACACAGAAAAGAAGGACTTGAAAATCAAAGTTCAAGAACTAAAAAATGACATTACCAACATTATGGGATCTCAATCTGGTATATTTGACAAAGCTGGTATTGGTATTAAAAGTTCTCAAAAACAAAAATTATATGAAAATTTTTTTCTACCAAAGAACCTAGAGGATAGACCTAAGTGCACTTTTTGCAAAAAGCATGGACATACTATCGAAGTATGTCTTGCAAAGAAAAAAGCTGAAAGTAACAAAAGGAAATGTTCATTTTGTAATAAGCATGGACATCATGATTCCATTTGCTATCACAAAAAGAAAATCCTTACAAAAGGACGGACTAACCCCCAAGGACCTAATTCTATATGGGTACCTAAGTCTCTTCTAAATTCTAACACAGGTACATCCTCTGATCAACAAAAGAAAGCCCTGGTTCTTGGACAATGGCTGCTCAAGACATATGACAGGAGATAAGCATTGCTTTATCTCTTTGGAATCAATAGAAAGAGGATCAGTTACATTTGGCAACAATGATAAAGCTCAAATCAAAGGAACAGGTATTATTGGTAAAAACAATTCTGCCAAAATCGAAAATGTTCAGTATGTTGATGGTTTAAAACATAACTTGCTAAGCATTAGCCAACTTTGTGATAGTGGATTTGAAGTAATTTTTAAACCCACTCTATGCGACATTAAGCATTCATCCTCGGGTAGAGTTTTATTCTCAGGTATAGGGAAAAAGAACTTATATGTCTTATATTTAGATGATTTACCTACTGAATCTTGTTTTATGGCTATTGAAAAGGATAAATGGATTTGGCACAAACGGGCTCATCATACTAGCCTGAATACTATGTCTAAATTATCAAAATTAGAATTAGTTAAAGGTCTTCCAAAAATAAATTTTGAAAAAGACAAAGTATGTGACGCTTGTGCCAAAGGAAAACAAGTTAAAAGTAGCTTTCACTCCAAAAATATTGTTTCAACAAATCAACCTCTTGAACTCCTTCATATTGACCTCTTTGGTCCTATCAAAACTCCAAGTCTTAGTGGAAAAAGATATGGATTTGTTATTGTTGATGACTTTTCACGATTTACTTGGGTCTTGTTTTTAAAACACAAAAATGAAGCCTTTGAGGCTTTTCAATATTTTTGTAAAAAGATACAAAATTAAAAAGGATCAAAGATTATCTCATTTAGAAGTGATCACGGGGGAGAATTTGAAAATGAGTCTTTCGAAACTTTTTTTGATGAAAATGGTATTTCTCATAATTTTTCTTGTCCAAGAACTCCTCAACAAAATGGAGTTGTTGAAAGGAAAAATAGAACTTTACAAGAAATGGCTAGAACTATTCTAAGTGAAGCCAACATTGAAAAATATTTTTGGGCTGAAGCTATCAACACAACTTGCTATGTTTCAAACCGAGTTTCAATTAGAAAAATTTTAAACAAAACTCCATACGAACTATGGAAAGGTAGAAAACCAAATATTTCTTATTTTCATATATTTGGATGTTACTGCTACATCCTAAATAATAAAGAAAATTTGGAAAAGTTTGATCCAAAATCTGATAAAGGTATATTTTTGGGATACTCCACATCTTCAAAAGGTTATAGAATCTATAATCTTAGAACTCAAACTGTGGAGGAATCCATGCATGTTATTTTTGATGAATTTGATGACTTGTGTTTAGAAAACATGGATAAAATTGAAGAAGATGAAAATTCATCCTCTAAAGTTCATAATCCAAATGAGGAGAACATTTCTGATCCAACCTCTCAGCAGCCTCCAAGAGGATGGAAGACTATAACATATCATCCTCCAGATCTGATCATAGGTGATACTGCTGATGGAGTTAGGACAAGGCCATCATTGAAAGGAGATTCAATCAACATGGCCATGATATCTCAAGTTGAACCAAAGAACATTGATCAAGCCATAAGTGATCAATCATGGATGAATGTCATGATGGAGGTACTGTCTCAGTTTTGAAAGAAATAAAGTGTGGAATCTTGTGCCCCATCCTCTGGAAAATCCATCATTGGAACCAAATGGATCTTCAAAAACAAACTAAATGAGGATGGAGACGTCATACGAAATAAAGCAAGATTAGTGGCACAAGGTTACAACCAACAAGAAGGAATTGATTATGATGAAACATTTGCACCAGTTGCAAGACTCGAAGCAATCAGAATCCTCTTAGCTTATGCCACACATAAAGGAATAAAACTATATCAAATGGATGTCAAAAGTGCCTTCTTGAATGGATTCTTAAATGAAGAAGTGTATGTTCACCAACCTCCTGGATTCAAGGATAAAAAGAAACCAGATCATGTGTACAAGCTCTCAAAAGCTCTTTATGGATTAAAGCAAGCTCCTAGAGCTTGGTATGAAAGGTTGAGTTGCTTTCTAAAAGAAAATGGCTTCTCAAGAGGTCAGATTGATACAACTTTGTATAAAAAGATTCATAATGACGATATGTTGATTGTTCAAATTTATGTGGATGACATAATCTTTGGATCAACAAATGAGAAAATGTGCAAAGAATTCTCCAACCTCATGCAAAGCGAGTTTGAAATGAGCATGACGGGAGAATTAAAATTCTTTCTTGGATTACAAATAAAACAATTAGAATCAGGAATCTTCATTTCTCAAGAAAAATATACCAAGGATCTTCTGAAAAAATATAACATGAATCTTGCAAAATCAATGAGCACTCCTATGCATCCATCATCCTCACTACATCAAGATGATGAAGGAACCTCTATTTCTGAAAAGGAGTACAGAGGAATGATTGGATCCTTGTTGTACTTAACAGCCAGCAGACCTAACATTGTGTTTTCAGTAGGTATGTGTGCAACGTTTCAATCATCCTCTAAAGAATCACACCTCACTACAGTAAAAAGGATATTCAGGTATCTAGTTGGAACCACAAATCTGGGAATTTGGTACAAAAAGGATTCAAATCTTGATCTTCTGGCATATTGTGATGTTGATTATGCTGGTGACAAAATTGAGAGGAAAAAACAAGTGGACCATGTCAATTTCTGGGCTCATCTCTCATTAGTTGGTCATGTAAAAAACAAAATACCATAGCTCTTTCCACTACAGAAGCTGAATATGTTTCTGCTGCTCAATGTTGCTCTCAAATTCTTTGGGTAAAAAATCAAATGGAAGACTACTCTTTAAGGTACACAAAAATTCCCATCCTTTGTGATAACACAAGTGCTATTAATCTTTCCAAAAACCTTATTCAACACTCTAGATCTAAACATATTGAGATTAAACATCATTTCTTAAGAGATCATGTTCAAAAAGGAGATGTTGAATTAATTTTCATTGAAACTGAAAATCAGCTTGCTGACATTTTCACCAAACCTCTCCAGGAGGATCGTTTTAAAAAAAATTTAGAAAAACTTTTCATTATAAATCTTTCAAAAATTGTATAAAAATAAGATTTACAAAACTTAAAATCTTAATGTTATTGTTTTATTACTCTAAAAAAATAAATCTGAGGATGGACAACTCGGGAAAATCTCTATCCTCCTCCAAAATTTGAAATTTGCAAAAGTTAGAGGGAGGCAAGTCAAATCACTGCTGATTACACTCCTCTCTGCAAAAAGGTTCCTCGATTTCCGTTACTTACTCACTGCCCAATGGATAAGTAACCCGTGCTCCTCCCTAATCTAACATGATTAAACCTATGCCTCCATACTTCTTCCCTACAACGGTAACAAATAATTTCATTAACTCATGTGTCTTCTTCCATTTACCCATTGTAAAAATTCAAAACCTCAAGTATCCAAAAATGGCTCCCACCAAATCTGCTGGAAAAAGAAAACTTTCCTCAAACTCATCTGAAAATCAATCTGAAAACTACTCAAGTGACTCCTCTCAAAATGACCCAAACCCCACCATTTTTCAAAAACCAGAAAAACATTTTCTCAAAAAACTTCATCATCAACTCCTTCTAGACGATCATCACGAATTATATCTGGAAAAATATCATCAAAACAATTCATTCAAGACAACACTGTTCATGTTATTGACTCAGATGATTCTGAGGCAACACACTCTGATTCTTCAAAAACTCCTTCCTCCAAACCTACCAAAATAGCAACTTCAAAAAGAAAAGTAACTCCAAAAAAAAACATTTTACAACAATGGCCACCTTTCATCAAACTCTGGCGTAGTTTAGCACTCTTCTAGAATGGGTCACAACACACCTGGTCAAGACTGTTGCTCCAGAAGCACAGCCTCTAGTACCTTCTGTTCATCCTCCACCACTGCCTCGTCCCTCATCCTCCTCCTCGTCTGATGATTCCTCTCCTTCCAAGTAGACCACCATCCTTTGGGCCCCGCTGACTTTTTGCTTTTGACAAATTTGGGGGATATAGATTAAAATTAAAATTGTCAATGCTTAAGAACTTAGAAAAGAGGATGCTTTTTGAAATTATTGTAATTCAATCCTCTATGTTTTTTTCTGTTGAACCACTTTTTTGTATGATCTTCTTATAATCAATATAAAGTATTCAGTTTGGTTCAAAAATCTTTAAATTCTTTTATGCACTTTCTGAGGGGGAGCCCCTATTCCTTGCAGCTCATACTGAGGGGGAGCTTCATACTCAACACAACACCTTTACAATTTTATTTTAAATAATCTAAAGAAATTTTGTCATCATCAAAAAGGGGGAGATTGTTGAGAAAAAATCTCTTTTAATGATAACTAAATTATCTTAAGATTATGATTACACTAATGCGTGCATTTAAGTATTGTACTAAGAAAGGAACAGGATCCAATGATCGCAACCTCCTGTCCAGAAGAATGAATGCATGCAAGAAACAAAGCTGTTAATTCCTGAAGCAGAAAATCGAAAGTTAAAACACCAGAAGCAGAACATCTGGAAAACATAAGATCTGGAACAGCAAACCAGAAGCAGAACATATGGAAAACAGAAGCAAAACATCTGGAACAGAAAACCAGAAGAAGAACATCTAGAACAGAAAACCAGAGGCAAAACATCTAGAACAGAAAACCAGAAGCAGAATTCTAGAAGCAGAAAACCTGAAAGTTGAAGACACCAGATAATGCATCCAGAAGGTACCAGAGGATGCATCTTGAAATCTCCAGAGGATATCTTTGCTGGCCCATATCAGAAGAAAGCAAAGTCAGAAGGAGACATGGACCAGACCAGAAGGAAGCCCGCCAGAGGGAGACTTGAACCAGACCAGAAGGAATCATAAGTCAGACTTAGTCCTGAAGTTATTCTGACCAGAAGATGGCCTGGCAGTGAAATGATAAACAGCCCAGACTTGATCCAGACTTAATTAGAGGATATGTTAATGGGTCCAGAACAAAAGAATCAATCCAGATTTGACCCATACCAGAAGATAGCTAGAAGTAAAATTGAGGCATTCGTGGAACAAAAAGCCAAGAATCAAAAGTCCATTCAAAAAACTTTAGGACTGATCTATCTAGATTGATGAACCCTAACCTTTAGTTTACCTAAGTTTTTTTGTTTCCTTTTGGGGTGTTTATTTGTTTTTGTTCTATCTTTTGCACTATTAATTTTTTAAATGAAATTGATTTTTAGTTCTATATTCCTTGTTGTGTTATTCACTTCATTTGTTCTACTCTTTTTGTCTAGTGAATAAAGAGGGAGTATATGTTTTGAGAATAATTTCATTTTCCTTTTAAGTTTCTAATTTTTAACTCCCTTGTCATAATATCATATATTGCTCTCATTTTTTAAACTTCCTCATATTAAAGGGAAGCTTTACATTGAATAGTTTCGCACACCTTATAGGCATGTTTGATGGCTAGGATAACGAAACATAATATGATACATTTATCCTATCCTACTCTAATCTTTTGTTTGATACACCAATCTGATATGATACAGTAATCAATTTTTTTAATCATTTCCTACTTGGGCCATATATTTATAATCCATAGTTTAAGCTACATTAAAACATTCCTTCTCCAACCTAAAAAAAGTTAAGAAATACTTTCTCATTTTACCCCTTTCCCTTACCCGCTCACGTTATGATTATCTCTACCTCTCCACCCTCAACTTCTTTGTGTTCCTCTCCCTTTCCACTAACGATCTCATATCTCTATCCCTCTCCATTGTCGCTCTTCTCTCTGATTCCACTGTCGCTTTTCCTCTGCCCCGGCGCGCTCTCTCTTTTGCCGCACTACCTTTCTGTTGTTGATGTTGACTTAATTTCCTTTGATTTTATTATTCCTCCGATTTTCTTCATGATCTGTTGATTTTTCCTCTTGAGTTGTACTGCGTTGATATTGGGTTCATTTTGAAAGGTTGGAAAAACCTTGATTTTCCTTTTTTTTTCTCTATCATCTTTGATGTTTGAGTTTTATGTTAATTATTTTTTTATAGTTACTGATAATAAACTATGATGTATGTTTTAAAAAAAATTATGGACCATAATAAATATTTTCCTCTGCCATCTACGTTCTATGTTATGATGTATTGATATTCTATTTTGTGTTTATCGATGATGATGATGATGATGATAATAATAATAATAATAAGAATAATAATAATAATAATAACAATAATAATAATAAGAAGAAGAACAATAACAACAACAATAATGCTGATACTTTTATATATAGGTAAATATGAATTCACAAGAACAAAATGATGTGATGCTATATCTAATGTTAGAGAAAATGTGTTTAGAGATGGTTCGACTTTATTTACCAATTTTTATGATAATGAGTCATTCTTCAATTTGGTTTTATGAAAATCATAGCATTAGAAATCGACTAATGGATAGAGAGGAATTAGGACGGGAATTCTTAGAGTTTGATCAATAGATGATGTCACTTGTGTAAATAAACTTTGCATGTATATTGGATCATTTCAACAGTAGTGTGTTCTCTTGCGTACAAAGGGTAGGTTGAAAGAAGATGGACTAGTAACTATTGAAGTGGCCATGTTCTTATACATATTGGCTCATCATTCTAAAAAATGTGTTATTAAGTTCTTATTTAAACGATTAGGACAAATAGTTAGTAGGTATTTTAATTCAGTGTTGAATGGGGTATTTTGGTTACACGAAATTCTTCTTAGAGCATCTGATCATGTCCCAAAAGATTGTTTGGATTAAAGATGGAAATGGTTTAAAGTACTTTTCTAGAATAAATTTATATCTTTGTATTTTTTATGTGTTTATTTGAATGAAAAACTCATGACTTTATTTGGATATTTGCTTATAGAATTGCCTTAGGGCACTACATGTAAAACATTTCCAAGTTAATGTGTCGACGATTGACAAACCAAGATATCATAATAGAAAAAGGGGATATATCTGAAGGTGCAAACACGAGAAGGGGGTTGAATTGTGTTTGACTAACTTGAATACTTTTTCTGTTTTTGCAGTTTTAAACCAAAACTTGATGTATGAATAAAACAGAGTTAGCAGCGGATATAAAGTAAAAATAAAAACAAAGAATTTTATACTGGTTCACCGTAACGAGGCTACGTCCAGTCCCTTCAGCTTGAAGGATTTCACTAATTCAAAACCTTGAATTACAACAATACCACTGACCCTCCAAGTAAGTCTTCTCAAATAGTCTAACAATCCTAGACTTTTGAAGAATGCAGTACCTTGACTTCTCAAGTCAAGTATTCTCCTGCCAATCTGACAACCCTAGATTGTAGAAGGAATTACAACGCCTTGAATCTAATTGCTAAGTAATCTGCTACCCCTTCTGAATCCCTCAGATTGTAGACTCTACTTCAACAACTTACATCTAACACAAGGGAAAGAAAATAAAACGAGTGCTTGCTTCTGGAAAGCTGAAACTCACAATTAACCTCACTGAAAACTCGAGTGTTTGCTTTTGGAAGTGTGTAACTCTTTTGTGATTTTCGATGCTAAGTCTTCTGCCTTAAGCTTCCTTTTATAGATGCAGATTAGGGTCTCTTCCAAGTTTAAATTCAAGCTGTATCTTGCCAGATACTCTTGCAAAAATACTTTGACCAATCGGGCTTCACTTAAATAAAAAAACATATCTTTTCATGCTCCATATTGCCTTTCAAAAATAACTTTGACCAATTCTGACATTAATTAATTCTGGAACAAATCTTTCTTCCTGCCAATAGCTTCTGATTTCCAAAAGTCTTTAATTTATTTTTGTATCAAATCCTTTTTAATACTTTGATCAAATTTTTATCAAATCTCCACTGATTATCATCATTATTAAATCTGAACTCTTTGATCTTCTGCTCTCTTCCACATCTGAATCATACTAAGTGATCTGCTGTGATCCTCTGATTTCGGCCAGCCCTGAACCACACTTTCTGATCTTCTGATATTCTTATCTCGGCCAACCTGGACTTGCAAACTAATCTGCTGAGATCCTCTGATCTCGGCCAATGCTGGACCACACATAGTAACCTTTTGATTTCGACCAACACTTGGCCATGGTATGATCTTCTGATCTCGGCCAACACTGGGCCATATACTTAAATCTTGATTATTGATCTGAACCTTTTCCCTCTGATCTGGACCAATTCTAAACTGGGTCTAGATTGAACTGAAATTAAATCTGGACAAATAATATTTTATTCTGGAAATTTTACCTTCTGATTTGGATCAGGTCTGGATCAAATCTGGACATCATTTCTTCTGGTCTGGACTTAGTTTCATACACTGAATCATGCATCATCTAGTCTGGGTCAAATATGGATTGAATCTCTTGTTCTGGACCCATTAATTTATCCTCTGATTAAGTTTGGATCAAGTCTGGGATGTTTTATCATTTCACTGCCAGGCCATCTTCTGGTCCTAATAACTTTTGGTCTAAGTCTAACTAATGATTCCTTCTGGTCTGGATCAAGTCTCCCTCTGGCAGGCTTCCTTCTGGTCTGGTCCAGGTCTCCTTCTGACTTTGCTTCCTTCTGATCTGGGCCAGCAAAGATATCCTCTGGTAATTTCAGGATGCATCCTTTGGTATCTTCTGGATGCATTATCTGGTGTCTTCATCTTCTGCCTCTGGAAACTTCATCTTCTGGTGGCATTTAATGTAATAATTCAAGGTACAAAATAAGATTACATGGAGTGCTTTTGTAAACATCAAAATCCTAAGTACTTAGAACCAACTTGGTTCCAACAATATCTACCAATATTCTAGGTGCATGTTCTAGGGATTTGAAATTTATTTATGTATTTCCTAGATGGGAAGGATCCGCATCACACTCAAGGGTGTTGCGGGATGCCATTTCTAAGAGGAACATGCAATTTAAGTTCATTTTTCTCTTATTAGTGCATGGGTACATATATTCCTTTAATACAAAAAAAATTATTTGCCCATATAAATTAATCCTGAAAACAAAAACACTCATTCCAAAATATTAAACTTATAGATTGGGTGAAGGATAAATCAGAGCATAGTTTTAATTAACAGAAAAAATAATCAAAATCAAGTAGTGAAACTTTATCATTCTCAATATTATTTCGTGTTTTTGTCGTAAAAATAGTACTTTCAATTTGTTTCTTATAGATACTCTCCAAACAGGAAAATTAAATCAGAATATCTTTGAATGAAACACGCAGGATAACACATCTAATTAAGAATTAATTATTGAAAGCTTAACTGGAAATGAGACATGACACATAAAATATAAGAAATAATAGTTCATTTAATTAATCAAAAAAGAATAAAGAAATAATAGTAAGATAGAAAGTAAGACAATGTGCAGGCTATATTCTAGTTATTTATAATGTGGTTGTACATTAGCAATGGAATCTAAGTTTAGCACGCAATCAAGTAACATGAGGAAGAGAAATCGTAAAAAATGGTTTGAAAATGCAAATGAAGCCTTTCTCAATATATTGATTGCACCTGTGAACAATGGTCTAACAAGTGATAATCGATAGTTCAAAGAAAAATTGGAGGAACATTTTCCTAGATGTGGAATTATGGTAAAGCTACATAGCAAATCTGCAATGAAGAGGCTAAGGTTAGTTTATGAAACAATTTACCATATGTTAAATCAAAGTGGATTTTATTACGATGAACAGAAAATAATGATTAAGGTGGACAGTGATGATGCGTGGAAGGAATATGTGAAGGTTAGTGTTTATTAATTTATTTCAACTTTGTTTATCTTAGTGAGTTCCTATATGATTATTTGAAAAATTATATTTTTTATATTGGTGTAGAGTCATCCAAATGCAAAAGATTATAGGTATGCTCCAATTCCACTCTTTGATAACCTTGTTCATGCTTTTGGGAAAAGATCGTGCTACTGATAAATGAAGTGCTCCTCCTGCTGATAATGTTGAGGAGATAGATAAAGAAGAGGCATAATACATTAATGATGAGGAGCTTGAAGTAGAAATTGAAGGTGCAAACACGAGAAGGGGGTTGAATTGTGTTTGTCAAACTTGAATTCTTTTATTGTTTTTGATGAATGTTGATGTGAATTATTTGATGAATAAATATTCAGACTTAGCAGCGGATAATAACAACATAAGAACAGAGCGATTTATCCTGGTTCACCATTAACTTGGCTACTTCCAGACCCTTCACTCTGAAGGCTTTAATCCACTAACTCAAAACACTTTCAATTACAACACATGACCCTCCAAGTCAGTCTTCCCAAACAGTCTTACAACCCCAGATTGAAGAAGGAATCTACACCCCAGATTGAACTCTTGGATGACTTTGAATTGAAGCTTGAGTTCTTATGTTTTTCAACGCCTAATGTTGTTGCCTGAAGCCTCCTTTTATAGTTGCAATTAGGGCTTTGTCCAAGCTTAAATTCGAGATAAATTATGTTGGCCAATCATGTTTCTCTTAATTTAAAAGCGTATCTTTTAGCTTCAGATTTCATTTGAAAATTCTGTTGACCAATCCTGTTTCTCTTAATTTCAGATCGTATCTTTTAGCTTCAGATTTCATTCGAATTTCCTTCAAGTCTTCAATGATTTTTGAATCAAATCCCCTTAATACTTTGATCAAATTTCTATCAAAATTCAATCAAGTCTTCTTCGAATTTTAAATGAAGTCTTCACTGATCTGCATTATGATTTAAATTCTAGACCGTATAATCTGCTTATCAGGACCAACTCTGGACCATGTGATCTAATCTGTACCATTATGTCTCATGATCTTGACTATCTGATCTTATGATCTGGACCATTGATCTTATGATCTGGACCATTGATCTTATGATTTGGACCAAGTCATTTTTTCTGGACCATGCTATCTTCAGGTCTGGACCAAGTCTGGACAACGTTTCCTTCTGGTCTGGACCAAGTCTCCTTTTAGACATGCTTCCTTCTGGTCAAGACCAAGTCTCTTTCTGTACTCTGCTTCCTTCTGATCTAGGCGAAGAATAATATCCTCTAATGATGTCATTGTTTATTTCCTCTTATGATATCCTCTGATGTTTGCCTTTGATGACATTCTCTGATTCTTGATTCTGATGGGATCCTCTGGTGATATCCTCTTGTTACCTCTACAAGTATCTTTTAGTATCTCCTGGAGGTATCTTTTGGTATCATCTGGAGGTATCCTCTAGTGATATCTTAGGATCGTATCTTCTGGTGGCATTTTTATCTTTTGGTGACGTCATCCTCTAATGACATCTTTTGATTTGTACCTTTTGGAGGTATCTTCTTATTTGTACCTTCTAGAGGTATCTTCTGCTGACGTCATCCTTTGATGACATCCTCTGGTAACGTCATCCTCTGATTTTTCATACTTCTTCTAAGTCAAAATATGATTTTCATAAAATACTTTTGTTAACATCAAAACTTTAATTGAAAGAACCAACTTGGTTCCAACAATCTCCCTTTTTTTGATGATGACAAAAAAAACTTTGTATTTTTTATAACTCTTTTTCTTTCTTTTGAATTTGACTCCCCCAAAGACTAAGCTCCAATTTTATTTTTCTCCCCCTAAGTCTAATGCCCCAGATGACAAAAAGGTTTCAAGGAATAAAGGAGATCCTCTTTTGTTTTTTTTTTTTCATCTTTTTTTTCCTCTTTTGTTTGTTTTTTATTTTATTTTATTTTGAAAAACAATACATGAAAATAATAATAATAAAATATTATAGTAAAACATAACTAGGCTATTGGTCAGGGATGAGGGTAAGGTTTATGTGTTTCTTGATGAAGTCAAACCTATCTTCAGGTAGTGGTGTAGTGAATATGTCAGCCCATTGATGGTCAGTGTCTACAAACTAGATTTTGATGTCCCTTTTTGAACATAATCTCTGATGAAGTGGTGTTTGATCTCTATGTGTTTCACTCTAGAATGAAGGATGGGGTTTTTGGTTAGGTTTATAGCTGAAGTGTTGTCACAATATCCACTAAGTTGGTATGTAGGAGTTTTCTTGTAGAACAAGGTGAGTTTGGTAGTGCCTTTTAGGTATCTAAGGATTCTCTTAACAACGGTTAAATGGATTCCCTAGGGTCAGACTGAAATCTAGCACATACGCATACACTAAACATAATGTCAAGTCTAGAAGCAGTGAGATACAGTAGAGATCCTATCATACCTCTGTAGGATTTTTGATCAACCTTTTTGCCTGAGTCATCCTTTTCAAGTGAGCAGGTAGGGTGCATTTGGGTAGCCATAGGTTTGCAGTCACTCATCTTAAACTTCTTGAGAAGCTCATTTGTATATTTTGTTTGATGAATGTATATACCTTTTTGACTTTGCTGAATTTGAATTCCTAAGAAGAACTTAAGTTCTCCCATCATACACATTTGAAATTCTTGTTGCATCAATTTAGAAAATTCTTGGCTGAGAGTGCCATTAGTAGATCCAAAGATAATATCATCAACATAAACTTGAATAATTAGAATATCATCTTTTATTGATTTTCTAAAAAGAGTATTGTCTACTTGTCCTCTTTCAAAGTCATTTTTAAGTAAGAAGTTACTAACTCTATCATACCATGCCCTAGGTGCTTGTTTTAAACCATATAAAGATTTTTTAAGTTTAGAAACATGGTTTGGAAATTCAGAACTTTCAAAACCCGGGGGTTGTTTAACATAGACTTCTTCACTTATATAACCATTTAAAAATGCACTTTTAATATCCATTTGAAATAATGAAATGCTATTATTAGTAGCAAAGGAAAGTAGGATACGAATAGCTTCTAACTTGGCCACAAGAGCAAAAGTCTCAGTGTAGTCAATACCTTCTTGCTGACTGTAGCCTTGTGCAACAAGTCGTGCCTTGTTTCTGACAACCTCTCCTTTTTCCTTCAGCTTGTTTTTTAAAACCCACTTGGTTCCAATAATGTTCTTTTCTAGTCTTGGAACTAAATCCAAAATATCATTCATTTAGCTCTTCTTGCATTGGTAGACTTCATCTATATCCTTCTTCTAACTCATCTTCATATTTATCCTATGAAGATTTTCGTATTCTTGTTTGTAGCTTCTGCTTTTTCAAGTTCTTTTGCTTGCATCAGCTTCTGGTTCTAGTAGATCTGTATCAGCTTCTTGTTTTAGTAAACTTGCATCAGCTTCGGGTTCTGGTATATCTGCATCAGCTTCTGGTTCTAGTAAATCTGCATCAGCTTCCTCTGGTTCTGGTACACCAGCTTTGGTTTCCTCTGGTTCTAGTAAACCAGCATCAGTTTCCTCTGGTTCTGGTTAACCTGTACATCTTCATCTTGCTTTGACTTTTCAGGTCAAGCTATTTGTCATATAACATAATACAAATCAAATAATTTAAAAATGAACTCAATACATCCAACCCTTTAATTCTGCATCTGGTGGTTTCTGCTTGTTTTTGAAACCACTGGAATGTTGTTTCTGCTGAAGTGTTTAATTCTTGTGGATCACCTGGTTCCTTTAAATCCTTGGGAAACTGCAAAATACCTATCTAACTTTGATTTTTAAGATCAAGCTTCTTGTTATCACAGTAAATAGAATATCAAAACAATAACAATATTTAAAGAAAGATATAACCCTTGTATTTCTTCTTTTCTGGTTTTCAAATTCTGAATTTGCATATTCTGTGATTAGAGAGTCTGTATGAAGGAATTTGAAAGTCTCCTGATTCTGATTCTTAATCTGCCACTTTTGTTTCTGCTGATGTATCAGGTTCCTCTTATGGTAATGTTGATTCTTCTGGTAGTTCCAGATTAGAAGATAGACGGTCCATATCAGAAGATCAATGGTCCAAATCATAAGACCAATAGTCTAGACCAGAAGATAAATGGTCCAAATCAGAAGATCAATGGTCCATATCAAAAGATCACATCATGGTACATATAAGATAACATGGTCCAGAATTGGTCGAAATCAGAAGATCACATAATGGTACAGATCAGATCACATGGTCTGGAATTGGTCGAAATCAGAAGATCACGGAATGGTACAGATCAGATCACATCGTCCAAAATTGGTCGAAATCAAAAGATCACAGAACGGTACAGATCAGATCACATGGTCCAGAGTTGGTCGAGAACAGAAGATCATATGGTCCAGAATTTAAATCATGATGCGGATCAGTGAAGACTTGACTAAAATTCGAAGAAGACTTGACTAAATTTTGATAGAAATTTGATCAAAGTATTAATGGGATTTGATTCAAAAATCACTGAAGATTCGAAGGAAATTCGAATGCAATCTGAAGTTAAAAAGATATGGTTTGAAATTAAAAGAAACAAGATTGGTCAACAGAATTTTCAAGTGCAATGTGAAGTTAAAAAGATACGTTTTTAAATTAAGTGAAACAGGATTGGCCAATAGAATTTTCAAAGGAAATCTAAGCAAGATTTATCTCGAATTTAAGCTTGGACAAAGCCCTATTTGCAGCTATAAAAGAACGCTTCAGGCACCAGCATCAAGCATCGAAAATACAAGAAATGAAGCTTCATATTCAACATAATCCAATAGTTCAAAAGAGAGAATCACATGAGTGCAAAAGCAATATTTTCTAAGTGTTTTCGAGAGAGAAAATTAGTGCAACAATCAGCTTTCTAGAAGCAACTTTTCAGAGTTTTAAACCCTTGTAATCAAACCCGTTAGAGGTGTAGATTCCTTCTTCAATATGGGGTTGTCAGATTGGTAGGAGAAGACTTGACTCGTAGGGTCAAGTTGTTGTTATCGTTCCTCAAAAGTCTGGGGTTGTCAGACTGTTTCGGAAGACTGACTTGGAGGGTCAGGTGTTGTAATTCAAAGTGTTTTGAATTAGTGGATTAAAGCCTTCGGAGTGAAGGGACTGGATGTAGCCAAGTTAATGGTGAACCAGGATAAATCGTTGTGTTCTTATGTTGTTATTATCCGCTACTAAGTCTGGTTATTTATTCATCAAGTAATTCTCATCAACATTCAATAAAACAGCAAAAAGAATTCAAGTTTGACAAACACAATTCAACCCCCCTTCTCGTGTTTGCACCTTCACCTGTTGCATTCAAATTATAATGATTGTTGCTTTGATTTGTGTCCAGATGCTTAGTCGATTGTTGCGTTGAATTTGTTCTTTGAGCTTTGAATTTTTTTATCGTTGTTTGTCACTTACTAAAATTCAATTCTTAATTGTTGCTTTGATTCCAAGATGTTCTATCTTTGATTGCGTAGATTCGTTGTCGTGAATTTGAATTGGATCGTTTCTATTTGATGAGATACTTAATTTGGTGCAACAAAGAATGTAACTGACTAGGCACTTTAATCCATTCATGTGTGGACAAGTGTAACCGCTTGAACATTTGAATCATCAGTATCAGAATCAGAGGTAGTGAGCCTTCATCATATTTTGTTTCTAAGTCGTGTGTAGAACATGTATCTTTAGAGTCATGACTTTTATCAGAGTAAGAGTCGTTGACTTTTTTAACCAAAAAAATTTGGTGAGATACTTAATTTGGTGCAACAAAGAATGTAACTGATTGGGCACTTTCATCCATTCAATTGTGGACAAGTGTAACCGCTTGAACATTTGAATCATCAGTATCAGAATCAGAGGTAGTGAGCCTTCATCATATTTTGTTTCTAAGTCGTGTGTAGAACGTGTATCTTTAGAGTCATGACTTTTATCAGAGTAAGAGTTGTTGACCTTTTTAACCAAAAAAATTGATACGTTGACTTTTCAACTTGTGTTGACTTTTTTATGTTACGTTGACTTTTTTATGTTGTATTGACTTTTTCTTTAGAATCAGACGTAGTATGAAGATCAGAGTCGGACCCAATCATCTTCTGGTGTTGAACTACTAGCCAGAGGCAACTTAGTAAAGGTAGAGTCATCATTGTCCATTAGAGTCAGATGCTCGCCTCTGTTGCTTTGTTGGAGACAACTTATTGGAGCATGTTGCACTTGAGTTGACTTCAAAGTCTTATCTTCATAGGTTATACTTTGCAGGCAGATTATCAGAGTTAGATCCTTATACTCATATACTTAGAGGCATAGGCAGATCCACAGAGGCATCTCCTTTGGAGACAGCGAAAGGTGCGTGTTGTTCCTTTCCTCTTATTTGTCCTTTTATTATATTTCTTCTTAATTTGCTTGTTTGCTCAGATACGCAACACAGTGAAGGGCGCGTGTTGTTCCTTTCCTCTTATATGTTTGCTTCTGATTGTTTCTTTTCCTTTGATCTATTTGCTTCTGATTATTTCTTTTCCTCTAGTGATATCCTCTAGTGGTATCCTCTTATGGTAAGCTTTAGTGGTATCCTCTGGTGGACACGTTTCCTCTTATCTAAGGCGCTTCCTCTTATCCGACCCGTTTCTTCTTATACGAGTCGTTTCCTCTTATTCGGGTTCTTTCCTCTTATCTGAGGTGTTTCCTATGATCTTGGGTGTTTCCTTTGATTTATGGGCTTTCTTCTATCTTATTTTCTTCACACTCAATTAAATTATGAGTGCATTAAACCTTAAAGACTTTACACTGCATCCTCTTATGAATAGAGAAGATCAACAAAGCACTCAAGGAAATGCTCTATAGAATATGTTATAGCTATGTATGACTTGTTGGAACCAAGATGGTTTTCCTCTTGTGATTTTGATGTTAACAAAATTACTTTATGAGAACAATTTATTGGATTAATGGCTTCATTAAGTGTGCAGCAATTAGAACAAGAAAATAAGAGTACAGTACCAGAGGAAGCTACAAGAGGAAGTAACCAGAGGAAATGGCCAGAGGAGGAGTTCAAAGGAACACAAAAGCATGTCTTCCTCTGAACATATCCCTATGAAAGCAACGTACCTTTGAAGGTTATGAAGACTTCCTCTAATGTTTGGCTATGAAGTTTGGATCTAAAGACTGCCTCTAAAGACTGAATTTGAAGCATGTCTCTAAAGCCTTTGTGTGACTCTGATGTGCACAAACTCAGCATGTCTTTGAATAGTTTATATCAAGCTATCATTAACTCTGAAGAGATTGTTCAAGCTATCCATTCAAAACTCATATTCCGCTAATCAAAAGTTGCAACACACTCAAAATGTTGCTTCGATATGCAGCTCTACTATTGCACTGATTCTGATGATTCAACAATGTAATTTTCCTAAAGCCACTAATTCTAAGTCACGCAATTATGCCTCTGACTTTTATCATCCAAGAAACACAGCATCTCACTCTAACAAGAAAGTTAATAGCTCTAATGGAAAGTCAACGACTCTGATTGAGAAAATTAATTCTCAAGAAAAAAACATACCCGAATCAGAATTTCTGAATATTCAAGAACAAGCCTGAATTCATTCCCACTCCAATCAATCAAGAGATGAAGGAAGATTTGCGGGAATATGTTTTTTAGCACAACTTGAAAATAGATACGATTCAAAATTATAATTGAAGGAAATCTTTGACCATAGTGACAAGAAGATATGGCCAAAAGATTGTTCACAAGAAGATAAAGTCAAAATATTGTTCACAAGAAAATATGCTCAGAATTTTTCAAAATAAGATATGCTCAGAATTTTCTCACAAGAAGATGTGCTCAGAATCTATTCACAAGAAGATACACTCGGAATTATTCACAAGAAGATATTGGAACCAAATTGGTTCTCCACTTATAGTTTTGATGTTAACAAAAGTATTTTATGAGAACAATAAATTTAGATTAATGGCTTCATTAAGTGTGAAAAAATTGGAAGAAGAAAATCAGAGGAAACGATCAGAGGAAAGTCACCAAAGGAAGTGATCACGGGAAGTCACAATAGGAAATGACCAGAGGATGAGATCAGAGGAACACAAAGTATACGCATCTGCCTCTAAAAGTAATGTGCCTTTTAAGGTTACAAAGATTTCCTATGATGTTTGGGTCTAATAAAAGGGTCTGAAGATTGCCTCTAAAGAATGGCTCAGAAATTGAGTCTGAAGATTGCCTCTGAAGACTAAATTTGAAGCATGCCTCTGAAACCCTTGTATGCCTCTAATGTGCACAAACTCACCATTCCTCTGAAGAGTTCATATCAAGGTATAATTAACTTTAAAGAGATTGTTCAAATCATAAATTCAAAGCTCACAATCCGCTGATCAAAATGGTGCAACACACTACAAATGTTGCCTCTAATATGCATTCTCTAATGCTTCACTGACTCTAACGTTTCAACAAGGTGATTTCCCCAATGCCACTAAGATGGTTTTATACTTAGAGTTTTGATGAAAACATTATGAGACCAATATATTTGACTTCCCAAAGTATGAAAGAATATTCATGTTTTTGAAAACAATCTAAATTAAGATTTGATTCAGATTTATAATTGAATAAAATTTGTGACCAAGTTGAAAAGAAGATATAGTCAAGGTTTGAATAAGATATGATCAAGATCTTATCAACAAGAAGATATGAATTATTTATAAGATTTGATCAAGATTTATCACAAGAAGATATGAATTATTTACAAGAAGATTTGATCAAGATTTATCTACAAGAAGATATGAATTATTTACAAGCAGATTTGATCAAGATTTATCACAAGATATGAATTATTTACAAGAAGATTTGATCAAGATTTATCTACAAGAAGATATGAATTATTTACAAGAAGATTTGATCAAGATTTATCTCAAGAAGATAAGAATTATTTACAAGAAGAGTTTATTAGAATCTACGATAAGGTATGAATTATTTACAAGAAGATATGATAAAGAATTGTTTACAAGAAGAAACACTCAAAAGAAGATACATTTATTATTAGCAAAGATATGATTCAGATTTTGCAAGGACAAAGGAGAAACCATAACCTATTC
This sequence comes from Cicer cuneatum, assembly GCA_037974295.1. NCBI lineage: Eukaryota > Viridiplantae > Streptophyta > Magnoliopsida > Fabales > Fabaceae > Cicer > Cicer cuneatum. The sequence goes on along the minus strand of JBBPBO010000004.1, from coordinate 36,420,859 downwards.
TAAAATAGATACTCAAGGCTGAAATAGAAAATAAGAGAACTCAAAAGTACAAAATTTCCTAGTCATTAGAGTTCATAAGGTTAAGGTCTATAGAAACACTTGCTCAAAATAAATATTTTCTAAATGTTTAGTATGAGAGTCATTGTCACAATCAGCTTGTTAGAAGCAAACCAATTGGTTCCTCAAGCAATTTGTAGGTTTTCAGGTTATGTTGATAAGAATTAGCTTGTAAAGTCAAGGTGTTTGTGGTCCTCAAAAAGTCTATAGGTGTCAGGTTTTTTTTGAGAAGATTTGCTTGTAAGGTCAAATGTTGTTAATTCAAGTTTTGAATTAGTCGATTAAATCCTTCTGAGTGAAAGGACTAGATGTAGCTACCAAGTTGGTGGTGAACCAAAATAAATTCTTGTGTCACTTTAATTCTGCAATGCTTATTTTACTTCTGCCTCGATCACTTAACCTGATTGCTACTACTACTATTCTAACAAAGTCACTAAACCCGAACCAGTTTTTAAAAAATTAACAAAAAGATTCCAACTTAGTTAAACACAATTCAACCCGCCGTCTTGTGTTATCACCTTCAGAAGATACACTCAAAATTATTCACAAGAAGAAACACTCATAATTATTCACAAGAAGATACACTCAGAATTTATTCATAAGAAGATACATTTGGAATTTTTTTCACAAGAAAAATATGATCCAAATTTTACAAGTACAAAAGTGAAACCCTAACCTATTCTATAAATAGATACTCAAGAATGAAGAAGAAAGCACTAACTCATAAACTCAAAAATCCATACAATTTAGAAAGAAAAAAATTTGAGAGCTCAAATTTCCTAAGTATTCAAAGTTCAAAGGTTTAAGTTCTAGACAAGTAATTGCTCAGAAAAATATTTTCTAAGTGTTTTAGTGTGAGAAATCAATTGTAGCAATCTGCTTTGTAGAAGCAAAACAAAATATGTTCCAAACTTCTGTCACCTAGCCCAATAGTGGTTTTAGTGTTCCTCAAGGAATATGTGGTTTTTAGGTTGTGTTGAGATGACTTGACTTATAGAGTCAATGTTTAGTTTCCTTCAACAATCTATGGTTTCAAGGTTGTGTGAAGAAGACTTGGCTTGTAGGGTCAAAGTGTTTCTTTGCCTTAAAAAGTCTGTAGGTCTCAAGTTGTATTGAGAAGACTAACTTGTAGGGTCAAGTTTTATGTAATTCAAGGATTTGAATTATTATTTAAATCCTTCTAAGTGGAGGGATTGGATGAAGCTACAAAGTTGGTGGTGAACCATGATAAATATGCTTGTGTCACTTTACTTCTACATTATTTACTTTACTGTTTCCTCTAATTACTTAAGTTTGATTGCTACTGCCTCTATTTTGGTTAAATTCACCAAACCTGAACCAGTTCTTGAATAAATAATTAAAAATAATCCAACTTCGAGAAACACAATTCAATCCCCCTTCTCGTGTTTGCACCTTCATGACTCTAATAAACTCATTTTCAAAGGCCTCTAATGAATCTGATATTACAAGCTCACTCTAATTACTCTACGTCTAATACTTCTAACAAACCAGTTGAACGTATCAAAGTCAATGCTCTGATAAAAGTGACAAAGTCAACAATATGATTAAAAAAAGTCAAGTCAAACATTTGACTCAGAAAAGTAGCACTTGTGGTCCCTTAACTTAATTTCAGTTAATGTTTTAGTCATTTATCATTTTTTTTCCATTTTGGTCCTTTATTTTAATTTTAAGTGACAATTTGATCTTTTATGTTTTAAAATGTCAATAATATTATCCTTTTTTTACAAAAATTCATCAAAATTTTCAACCAAAACCAATAAAATTAGTTATATTATTTAATATAATACAAATTTTATCAAATTCGTAACTCAAATCCTCAAATAAACTCATATTTTCATTTTTTATTTGATGTTGTTAGAGATGGAAATATGAGTTTATTTGAATATTTGAGTTTCGAATTTGATGAAATTTGTATTATATTGAAGAATATAATTAATTTTATGGGTTTTGGTTGAAAATTTTGATGGATTTTTTGAATTTTTGTAAAAAAAAAAAGGATAACATTGTTGACATTTTAAAACATAAAAGATTAAATCGTCACTTAAAATTAAAATAAAGGACCAAATCGGGAGGAAAAAAAATAAAGAACTAAAACGTTAACTGAAATTAAGTTAATGGACCACGGGTGCTATTTAGCCTTCTTTCATTAGTAATTTTATGAACTAAATTAACCAACGAAAACTACATTTAAAGATTAAATTGACTAATTAAAAATATATTCGAGTATCAAAATGACTAACAAAATACATAATTAAATATAATTTTGTAATTTTAGTACATTTAAAACTATTGTGACAGTATCTCTCACACACATAGATAGACTAAAAGTTTTTACTCGAAATATTTTAAGCCTGTGAGTATTCTGAAATATAGTCAAAAACAACCTCCAACTTCTTGGGCTTCAAAGGACTATTAGTTTTTTTCTTTTCTTTTTTGACAGAAGCCTTCACAAGGTCATTTGTTAGGAATGATAAAGTATCTATCTCGTCAAAGAAACGGGAATTGAAAAATAATCAGCCTTCCTGGTATTAAATGTATCAATTTAATGTATAAATGTTACTAATATTTTATATTTAATTGGATATTTCGTTTGCCAAGATAAAATATGAGTATTAAAAGATTATACGTTTGAAAAAATAAAATGCATCTAATAATTTGAAATCGTACTTATATTTATATAAGAAAGAAAATTTTTATTAAATGGAACATTTAATTAGAAGGTGGTACTAAGTGTGTTATTATTAACACCCGATATTTCAACAAACACACCTCCATGCCCTTAAAATACCAAAAATATCCATGTTACTTAAACCCTTGCCCACCCATGTTTCTTTAATTTCTGGAAAATCAGTTTGTGGAACAAAACAACTACTTTCCATGTTAATAAGTTTTAGTCATTTTGTTTTAATTCTTAGTAATTTAAAATTTAATCAAGAGATGTAAAATCTCATAAAAAAATATTGTATTCTGAAAATCAATTTCTTTGATGCAAAAACTCATTTTACCTTCTAAACTTTATTTGTGAGACACAACAAAAAAGGGTGAATAATGAAAAGTAATTATTTAAATATATTCAGTTTTTTTATTGGGTAAAAAATGATAAAATTATAAAGAAAATAATTTGAATAAAATATCTATTTGGAAAACAAAAAGACTATACCATAAATTGATATCTCCTTTATTTTTATATATATATATATATATACATTAAAAATTGCATAAAGAATGATAAATATGTAAATAAAATAGTATAAATAATGAGTAGTTACGTAAAAAAATTATATACCTTTTACATATAAAGTATATATGTAGAACGATATAAGCCACTAACAAGGATCAAACTAAATAATATATAAACTATGCACTTTGAGCGGCAATAAGCCAAATATTTCTTGGAGACTTGGACACCACATCTCAACCTAAAACCTTAAGGCAATAGGTTTATGGGTCATATCTCTTGTATATCCAACATTTACTTCATTCCTAGTCAATGTGGAACTTATTTTAACCACTAACATTTGAATTTCCAACATAATGTAACAATTTTATAATTTTTTTTCTATAGATTGGATGGTATAATTATTATTACAAACTTATGCATAAGTGTGGGGTCTCAAATTCGAACTCAAAACATGATATTTAACTTAACAATATTTGACATTTTTTCAGTTGAACTAAAATCTATAGACAATTTATTTTATTAACTAATTGATGTTAATATTTGTTCTAAATATACAAAGCATAGTTGACTTTAGAGCAATGTACATAATAATCTAGATGGGTGATATTGGACCAGTTTTTAGTTTGAAATCACTTATTTACATTGTTTTTTGCTAATTTTTTATCTAAATATGTAATTTTTTCACAAACATATTTTCTGTTTGTTTTTTCTGTTATCTCGTCAGTTAAGTGCGACGTTTGATTTTCTGTCATATTACAGTGTTTATTTTTTTCAGATTGATAAATTAATTTTGATCAAATACAGACATATTCAATCAACGACTTTAACGTCCTCAACATTGCAGATCTAAAGGCATAGATATTTCAATCACTTTAGTTTTGTCATATTTATAAGCATTTTGCCACTTTATACTATCAACATGGATGTTGTAGGCTTATTCGCAGATTTATCCTTTTTGATTTTTGACAAATTTGTGCTGTTCTTGATCGATATATTTTTATAATTTAAACGAATGTTATTATTTTTAGTATAAAAAAATACATAATAATATTATTTTATGGGTATAATTAGAATAAATAATTAATAAGACATTATAAGTATAAAGTCGCATATACTTCGACATATTTTCTTTTACTAATTTGACTAGAGTTGTCAATTTTAGCTCGGTACAATGGCTGGCCGGATGGGCCCGTATTTTAGGTTGAACTAGGCCACCAAATCCATGGCCTAATGAAACAATAGGTTGGACATATCCATTTTAAGTTTGTTCCATATGATAGCTTTTTATCACTTTATGTGACACTTAATATGAAATAAAAGAAGTAATTGTTTATTTAAGTACTTTGTTAGACTTTTTGTACAATATATCCAAGTATTAAAAAAAAAACTGTCAAAAAACAAGTCATCTTCGTACCATTTCATTTACAAGAGTTCATTTAGTTTGTGAAATTATTTCCTTGATAAAAAAGTAAGAAATCAAGTAATTGAATTCAAATAATTAATGAATTTCAATTAAAAATGAATAGAAGGAAGAACTCGAATTTAAATCTTAACTAAAATAATTTTTTATCAAACTTTACTTATCTTACAGTTTAACTCTAAATTACTAAAACCTCATAACAATGATTATCTTTAAGAGTTTTTCATCAAAAAGTGAATATACATTTTAGAAAGTGAAAACACTGTTTTCACAATTTTATTTTCAAGGAGTGTTGTAACATGCAAGTAAAGGTGTGACTACTATTCTTTAGTGACATTTTAAAGGTGTAACCATTCCCTTATTTGTGGTCAAGCATGGTTTGAGATTTTTTTTGTTTAAGACTACTATTCTACTGAATGTATCAAATTATGAGTATAAAATACCAACATTTAACCGCCTTGTTGATACACTCCTACTTTCCTACATGAAGAAATTTAGTTTTTATATAGTATGTATTCCATAAATCCATGGTAAGTCAAATTTCTTTACACCTTACACAAAATAATAATCATAGCTCTATAGTATATGGCTTGACACTGGAAATAAACTATATGCAAATGACAAGAATATAAAGATCTAATATCAGTGAGAAATTAAGGAAAGGAAAAGAGCAAAAACTACTTTCCAAATAGTTTCCGACGCCTAACCGATGACTTGACTCGCAAACCAGCCGCTTCACCGATCACAATATCGTTTACCAAATCCTTAAATATCAGTCTCTCAACATCCAACACAATTCCAGGTATTTCACCATTGAAATTTTCCCAATTTTCTGATCCATGTATCACATCTTCACAAAGCATACTCTTTAAACCATCATCCTCTTCATCTTCTAAGATGCATACAGCTTTTTTGGTTTGAACTTTTTCTATCTCGAAGCATAGTTCTTTAAGAAGCTTTTGAGCACTGAGTGTTTTCTTTGTGAGTTTGTTAGGTTGAAACCATGGCTCCAGAGAATAGCCTAGTTTTGCGCCAAGAATTTCATTCACAGAATCGAAGATGAGTTTTCGGTGAAATCTCTCAGTATTTTGCTTTGAGAAAGCAGCTTTTCCAATGTTGCTTTCTTCTTTTGAAACCAAACTACTTGCTTTGGTCTGCTCCAAGACGAGGAACAACTCCGGGTTAATAGGATGACCTGATGAATGAAGTTGAAACATCAGAAATTCGGAACTCAGGTCTCTGAGTAAGAGACCTGAAGCTAGTAGTATTTCAGATATGTATCTGTGGTCTGGATTTGAGTTTTCACAGAGGGAAGCAATGTAATCAATTCTCACTTCGTCGTGGCTGGAGTTCAGCCTTCTAAGCTTCTGAACAAGGTGGTCTATGCTCTGCAGTTTCTTGCGGTTGATCTCTCCGGATCCTGCGGTGTTAAATGAAAGGCCATCATCAGGTTTCCACTGATCTTTGACCTCATTGTCTTTGGATTCTTGAGCATTACTAGCTGCAAAATATGATGTTATAATGAGATAATATAATAATAATAATAATAATAATAATTCTAGATGACTTTAAATACTATGATGCATTGGTCAAATCTTCAGGGCAAATACCAGAAAATGCATATTAAGCAAATAGTCATTAGAGCTATTAGAGTTTACATAAACTGTTTTCATAAGCTATCTGGGAGAACTTATGGAAATAAGCTGAAACAACTTATAAACATGTCATTAATCTCCCGAAAATAGTCTCAACGGTGCTTATGCAAGTAGATAAGTTCAAATAAGTCAATCTAAAAAGGGTCTTAACATAAATTGTGGTCATTATAGATAATATGGATCCTATCTTTTTATCCATAAATAGAAATCAGAAACTACCTTTTGGATCTTTAGGTATCTGCATTACCGGGGATGACTCATCATCTTTGTAAATTGATTCATCGAGAACTGAGATAGGACTCGAATGTTCTGGCGCCTTAGTTGCAAGTTCTGCAATTGTCTCATCTTCATCCAATCTTGGAGTTGATTTCTACAATATTAGGTAAAATCAAACAACATAGTATTAACTGATAAAAGGATTGTGCTATTGCTAAAATTAAAAAATATAATCATATTGTTATAGTAAAAAAAATTGACTTAAATGAGATAAAATGGCTCTTACTTTCTGAACTGTTTCTGAAACTAATTGTTTCATAGCCTTCAAGGATGGACTTTGGCTGTCATCAATTTCAGTAGACTGTAAACTACTAGTGACTTCAATATCGAATTTTGAGTCAACCGTGATGCTGTAGGATTGAAGAGAAATTTCGTCCCCTTGGCAAAAACTTCTAGAATAATTGCTTAACTCACTCATTTGCTCTTCACTAGGCTGTGAGTTAAGGACTCTTTGTCTTACTTTTCCACCTGGAGAAACTGATTCCGCTTCCTTCTTACCAGATTGTCTTATGGATTTGATTGAATCCGATGGCGGGGTAGGCACACGAGATCGCTTCTCTAACTTCAACTTCTTCTGTTGCAATCTTGGACTCACTGATCCGGAATTCTTCACCGGACTTTGGTTATTTTCTTTTGGAAATTGTTGAGACCTTGATTGAGATTGTGCAGATCTTGTAGTACTCTTGGTAATACTTGATTTTTTATCGATGGAAACCGGAGAAGCGTCCCTGCGAATATTCTTAGGAGACTGTTCTTTTTCTACTAGAGTAGAAGATATGTTGTTTCTATTGGAACCAGAAAAGCCACCAATTGGAATAGCTGAAGACGCAGAAAACTCGGATTTCTCAACGAGTTTTGCCGGTTTCATTATAACTATTGGTGAATCAAAAGCCCTTGTTGAGTCAGTTCCTTTGATTGTAGAAGATAGAAAATTGTGTCTCTGGGGATTTTGTTGCTTTACTGACCGAGAATTCTGAATTTGATTGATAGCTTTAGGTTCATAGTCACTTTGACTTCCAACGTTCGGAACTTGTTCTTCTTTTCGACTCTCTAATAGCCCTTTTTCTTGCATTGCTTCTAGTATCTGCTTTAGTGCTCTAAGATCCCTTCCAGATTGTTTAAATTCAAGGTCCTTCAATCTCTTCTCTATCTCGCTATAAACCGAAGGAAATGAATCTTGCGTTTTTGCTGTAGGAGATTTTGTTGTCTTTAAACTTTGTTTCTGAAAGTTTCTATTTGCATCCTGCTGCTTCCATGGTGCTGGTTCAATCGGAAACTTTGAACTAGAGACCGGTTTCATAACCACATCTTGATTCTTCCGCCTTGGGGAAGTTGGATCTTTCAATGAGATTTTCGGAGAGTTAGAAACTTGGAGTGGTCTTATGAATCCAGTTTTTGATGATCTTGGAAACTGACCATTATCTTGAGCTGAATAAGTTTCAGTTGAACCTGATCGAGTATCACCAGTTACAGACGAATCAGGTAACGCTTCCAAGCCCATTAGTTTTGCTACAACACTCGGTAGCCGACTTTGAGTTGGTGAAGACTGTTGTAGACTAGAGAATTTTTCATTTGAGTTGGAGGTGGAGGTGCCACTGTAAACGTTTCTTGAGATGTGGCTCGGCTTTGAATCAGAACTATAAGTGCGCCACTGGCCTTCCTTACTATCAAGTGAATGCCTAGGAAACTCTTTTAGCTTTGGTGTGGATTTGATGGTCTCTCGCGATTCAAAAGAATAACGACTCGTTTCTCTTCCATTGTAAGCTAACCAAGGAGTGGCATCCTTTGAGATGGAATGCCAGTGTCCGTCTTTTACTTCATGTGATGATCTTGGTAGTTCTCGAGTTTCTGCATAATGCCAAGGTGTTTCTCTAAGTTTTGAAAGGACTCGGATAGACTCCTTTAGATCAATAGGCACACTTTGCTTTGCATCTATTTCAACTCCATAAGATCTATCAACATATTTGGAAAGCTGAGGAGGTCGCGGTGAATCCCTGTGCTTCACTGCATGAACAGAAGATTGCTCTTTGGCCATAGATTTCGTAGACATCCCTCGAGGATCCCTATACATTGAATCCTTCACCACATCACGCAGGTCAAGTGAGTGATGTCCTAAACGAGGAGAGAGATTTGGTTGGTTCATAACTGTTTCCCTTGAAGGAGTTTCGGGCAAAATAATCCTGTCAAAGGAAGTCTCTACTTCTGCCTTAAAGTCTAAAGAAGAAACCGATGATGAACAAGAAGAGAATGATGCTCTCGATGATTCTGTTGAAATTCTTTGCTTTTCATTCTGACCTATGTTTAAGCTCGTATCCTGCAATGAATCAAATATGCTTCATAAGCCATGTTTCATTTACATGCTTGTAGTTTCTTTATAAGGCTTGATAGTTACAAATACATACATAAAAAATAAAAAGTATATGCACATGAAATTTTTATCAGGAGAAAAACTGAAACATGATTGATTTTGCGGAAACTCGGGAGATGGATAAATATAGAAAATGATTCTATACGTTATTAAAACATTCTCAACCTTCTACATTTGTCTCCAATGGAAATGGTAGTCAAATATGCACATATATGTTATGAATAATATATCATAAGATCAGTATATGCATACTTGGTATTGTAACAAAACTTTCCGTGCCTCAATTTAAAGCTTTATCCAATCAATTTTGAACTGAAAACATTATAAAAATTGTAAAAAATGAGGGTAAAAACAAGGTTCTTACATTTGCCATTTGTCGATGTCGGATGCTATCAGAATCTCTTTCCAAGCTGTCATCGCTGAATTGCAAATTACCTATGGAAAAGCAGAAACATTAAATTCAAATACGACAATGAAACTGAAACATATAGATCACTATACACAACATAACAAAATTCAGAATGAATTTACAGTAAAAACACTATTTTAAATCAAAAACAATCTTATCCACACAAGTTGGATGCTAACTCTTGAAAAATCACTATCTATAAACAAATGCAACGAACAGTAATCTGAAATTGACACTCTCAATTAGTAAAATTAACAGGTCAAATGATAAATCATTTCAACAAGAAATAAAAACACATTCCTGCAAACCGAATCGGTAAAATTGAATAAGTTACTACTAAGAGAAATACCAGAAGGAAGTCTCTTCTGGCTAATTCGACGAGCAGTAACAATCTGATGACGATCAAAGAGTTGAAAAATTCCGGTCATACATCCTATCTGCTTCTGCAGATCTTGATTGTCATCTGCTAAAGAATGCAACAACTTTGCAGCCATATCAACCCTTTTTTTCTTTACAAATTAAAGTCAAATTCTCAACCACCACAATAAATTACCACAACACTCTCGTCATAGAAAATCTGTGTGATCTATAATACTTCAAAAGTCAAATCTACTTACACAATACATCAAATTCCAAACCCCTTATGAGTAAAAATTATGATTCTATTACACCTAATACAACACAAAATCCAAAATTTCGACACCATAAGAAAATAAAACCCATTATGCTTATACAAGTAAATGAACCTCTTTTCCTTCACCCTCAAAGCTAGAAGAGAATGGAACAGTTTTCACAGTTCTGTAGTCTCATTATAAAGAAAAATGCTTCAACAAATTGCAAAGTAAACAATTTCTTGAGACATTTAAAATCATTAAAATAAAATACCCTTTGACTCTATCAAACTTCATCAAACTTAACACAAATTTGGGTTCTCAAAAACATAAGAAAAATTCAAACTTTCTGCTCTAAAAAGCCTTAAACTAATAATCCAAATTTTTGGGGTTAGTTCAAAACTCATCCCAAACCTTCTCTCAGTCAAAACTTGCAAGAAGCCAATGGAAAACTGTGAAATGAAAAAAGGGTATAACCCAAAAAAGCCTAATCAAAGGGTTTTCATTTGGATGAAAGAAAAAACCTTGTTAGTTTCAAAAGACAAACCAGACAATAGATTATGTGACAATGGCAACAAATGGTACAAATAAGGAAAGGAACTTAACACCCCTTTAAGCAAATGAACAATGACTCAAACCACCAAAAGTGAAACCAATGTCAATGCCAAAGAACCAAAAACCCACAAATGATATCTTAATGGAAGCAAAGGAATCGAAAAGAAAGGGTCAATTTTGTTTTCTTAGTATTTTTTTTTTTTGGTTGTGTGGGGTGTGTCATAAAAATCTGCTAAACAATCTGGTTAGAGCTGTCAAAAAGGTTTTTTATTATTATTACCTCCTACCATATTATAAATAAAAAATTGTATTTGTTGGCCTTAAATCTATATGTATTATGTATTCAATGACATTGTTCCATTATAAAAAAAATTACATTGTTCCATTGTAAAAAAAATCACGTTGTTCCAATATAAAAAATGACAATAATCTAAAAATAATTTTACATTAATTTATTAATATTATAAAAGATGATCATAATAATTTAAAACGACTTAATAATTGTATATGAAATTCAAAAAAAATAAAAAATTTAACTATCATCTTTAATAATTTAAGAGTATATATTTTTTATAGAAAATGTTAATATGTATTCTAAAGATACTATTTTTGTCTTTAATTATAAGTATAATGTGAAGAAAAATAAAAATTATTCTTAAATATAAATATTCTTTTAATTTATTAGGTGCACTTATTATTTTTGTTACATATCACTTATAAATATTATTAATTTGTTTTAAAATATAAAAAAATTTAATTTAACACATTTAAATATAAAAAATATTTTAATAACATTAACATATAAAATTAATACAGTAGTTGTCGTATCAACTTTTTTAATAAAAATGAAAAAATAATAAGTATTTATAATAAGAGACACGTATAATACATATTAACAAACAAAAAAATTATTTTGAAAATTATATATTTAATTATTTAAAATTTTAAAATTACTTTGTATAAAAAAATAACTTAATTTTTATATTTTTTAATATGTTCCTTAGAACACATGTTTGCAAACTTTATTTTTTATTTATAATTAAGATAGGAGGAAGTTTTTATATTTGTTATGGATTTTGTTGATATTTTTATTATTATTGTGAAGAAAGAGAAAGAGGATGAGAAATGTTTGTGTGGGTCAGATGTTAGCTAAGGTCTAGTATCTCATAAGTCCATGATGATCCATGTGAGATGTTGAGGATGTGTGATTGTGGAGCTGTCTGCATGTGCATGTGACTTTGTCAGGACAGATAGAGGGTGTAATGTTAATGTTAGATAAATAATGGTGGGTGGAGCCTATAAAGTAACTAACCGTGTATTTTGATTATGCAACATTGAAAATTGATTTTGAATTATTTTTAAGTGATAATGGTGGGTGGAGCCAAAATTCATTTATATTAAAATATATTTATGTTAAAATGAAATTAATAATTAAACAAAAAAAAGTGAAATTAATAATATATTTGAGAGTAAAAATTATATTTTGAAGCAAAAATCATAATTCTAAGCTTTAAATTAGAAATAGTGTATATAATTAGTGTTTGAAATATTTAATTCAACTGATAAATGTCAATATTTTAAATATGTCATCTTCAGCTGAGTTCAAATGTGAAATTTCATAATTTTGTGTGTTTGAATTTCAAATAGTATTTATTACTTTATCTACCAAAACAAAAAATAGTGATTGGGATCATGAGTAGAAATGAAACTACAAAATAGAGCTTTGAACTTGCCATCAATTAGTTTTGAATGTCTAAATAAATGTATCAAACATCAAATTTAAAAACAGAAGTAATTTTGTTATCTTTGATTTTAATTATAAAAATTCTTTGAGAAAAAATGTGGCCCTATGTATTAGTATTATTTTATTGTTAGGTGCATTTATTATATTTTTTAAATATATTTTTTATTAATATCACTAATTATTTTAGAATATGAAAAATTAAATTAGATATATTTAAATACAAATGTTAATTTAAGATTATTTATACATAAAATGAACACATTAAATTTATTACTTGCTTTTTTTAGTATACACGAAAAAACAATGTGTATTTATAAAAAATGACAGAGATAATAGTTAAAAATATTTAACTTTATTAAATTAATTTTATATGTTTTTAAAATGAGTCATGCTTAAAAAAAAGACAGTTGTTAAGAAATAAAAAAAAAAAGAAACAAAAAAAGAAAATAAAAAATAAATTAATAGAAAATATCACATTTTAAAACTTTAATTTATTAAATACAGAGATTGAATCTTATTTTAAAATTGTATTTCTTATTTTAATTGTTTAACAAGTGTTCAGTTAAAATCTCCTTTTTAAACTAACAAAATTGAATCTTGAAGAGTAAGGGTCTGTTTGAAACACTTTTGTATTTTAGTTTTTAAAAATTGTTTTATAAATTTGATTTTAAAAATTGTTTTAAAGAATAGAATTAAAGAAAAAACTTGTTTGAGATACTTGTTTTAAAAACAATTTTATAGATGACAAAAAGAGAAAACCTATTTGGTAATCTAAATTTTTAAAATAGTTTTTGACTAGAGAATTAAAAAACTGAAAATTGAGAAGTAAAACATCATTTATCTGTTTTGCTTTTTTAGTTTTAAAAAGTATAATATTAAAAATAGTTTTACAAAACAATTTTTAAAAACAAGTAATCCAAACAAGTTTTTTAGTTTTTAAATTTTAAAAAACTAAAATAGAGTTTTTGAGAAGAGAATCAAACAGACCCTAAGAAGCCGAGAGAACAGTTTTTTATGGTTGATGGAAAGATCAGAGAACAGTTGAACATTTTTTTAATAGGGACAATTGAACATTAAATTTAAAATTATCAAATAGAAAACAATTACATTAGTCCTTAATTATAAATACCATTTGAAAATATTACTAATTTACAATTCAAACTTATATATTTAAATATAAAAATTATTTTAGTAATATTAATATATAAAACAAATACTAACTATTCTAATAATTTTTTTAATAAGAATAAGTGTTTATAATAAAGAATCGAGTTAATAAATTACTACTTAGTTAGTAAATTGTTCCTCCTATTAAACAAGTTGTGTATTGATCGATCTAATAATTAATACGTAGTGAGAAAAAGTTGAATGAAACAAAAAGGATGCTTCTGTTCTCTTCCTTTTTCAAAGTGCAATGTTCAACCTTCCCTTTTCAAACAGTTGTCAAGCCGTACCGAATCACTGCAATGCACTTTCAGTCTTTAGCTCCTATTTTTCTTGTTTCTTAACCGAAGGTGTTCAGTTCCCTTACAAGACATAGACACCTAGAATAAGTTTGGATTTGTTAGGCGAAAATTGAGTTTATAGAATTTTAATTTTTTGAGAGAATTATTTTGATTAAAAAATTTAAATGTAAATTGAGTTATGTTTAAATATTTTTAAGTAAAAATATTTTTTTATTAATTCATGTTGTTTGAATATTTTAGATCAGCATTACTTTTGAATAGGTAATTACCACATGGATTTTAGTTATATTTTAAAATTATTTTATTTCTAATTTTGATAATCATTTATATTTATGTTACATTATTAAATTAAATAAACCTGTAGGAATAAAGATTAATAAAAAATTATTCAGTACAAAGCATATTATAGAATAAACTTAAAATATTAATTGTATTTAATATAATTTTTCAGTACAAAGCAAATTATGTTAAAATATTAATTAAATTTAATATAATTGTATAATAGTTAAATATATGGATGATAATTTAGTTAAATAAACTCTTTAATTTGTTAAAATAATACATTTTTATTTTCTTTTCAAAAAGTTGTGTAAATAATAAAATACAAATATTTATAAAGTGAAAAACATAACGTCAATTAAAAAAAATTATGGCATAATGTTGGAGCACTGATTTATTAAACATATCATACATTTTGTTTTTTTTTCCAAAGTTAACGTCTTTGAAAAAATTCCAAGTGAAAACAAAATTAAGAAAAAGTAATAAGGGTAATCAAGAAAAAGACAACATACAATTTGCAAAATCTATTTAAACTTAAAGGAAATGCTAACAACTAACATGTGCCTCAAAGGCACTTGTTAGGGTTCTAAATATAATATTTTTTTTATTAAAAGTGTATTAGAAATTTTGTTCTTAAAGTTTTAAAATTTTAATTTTTTCTCTTTTCAACATAAAATTGCTATTTTTGATTCTTTAACAAGTGCCCTAAGAGTACTTGTTAGCATGACCATAAATTTAACATGGAAGCTATTATTTGTTGCCTCAAGTAGAATCAATTTTAAACATATGAATTGATTTTACAAAATGAAAATCAAACATAACTTTAGAACGGTAAAATCAGTTTTGGCACAGCACCATGCATCTAGTGGGTTTGATAGTGAAACCAAACATTGACTAAGGATTGCCCCATTTAGAATCAAAATATAAACAAAAACATGTGTGAAAAGCTGAAATATTTTGTTTTAATTTTATTTTTTAAACTATAAATTTTATTAAAAAGAAGACATAAAACAAAAAATGGGAGGCATAAACCTAACCTAGAAAGAGAAAAGGAAAAAAAAAGTGCCAAAAGAGATACCTCAAATTATATAGGTATTTTGGTCTTTTGGAAGAAATTAATATTTATTTTTTCAGTATATTCATTTTTTTGTCTTACAAATCACTTCAGGAAAATGCTCTCTATCATCAATATATCTCTTACAATTTACTTCACCAGCATTTCTATCCTTAAAAAAACCTGCAATATTTTTAAGGCATGAACAATTCTTGGATGTAAATTCTCATCAATGCATATACTTGGCACCATAGCCTTTGAGTAAATCAGAAGATATTTAATGAATTTGAACATTTTTCTCCTCTAACACTGCATCACACCAAAAACCAACAATACTCATATCAAGATATTGATGATCCTCTCATAGATGATTATTGTTATCTGAATTAAACAAGTTGGAACCAAAAACCTCATGAATTACATTTTCTGGACCTTGTGTAGCCGCATAGTATCTCTGGAATGGTTTTAGATTCTCCAAAATCAATTGAATCCAAGTAAAAAGCTTATTCATGATTTTTATCAATTTTTTTTCTGATTAGAGGGAGAAAATTATTGAATAATGTGTTGTCTCCCTGTTCAATGGTTGGGGATATTATCAACAACAGAAAATTCTCAAATTCTCATCAATGCATCATACTTGGCACCATAACCTTTGAGTAAATCAGAAGATATTTAATGAATTTGAACATTGTTCTCCTCTAACACTGCATCACACCAAAAACCAACAATACCCATATCAAGATATTGATAATCCTCTCATAAATGATTATTGTTATCTGACTTAAACAAGTTGGAACCAAAAACCTCATGAATTACATTTTCTGGACCTTGTGTAGCCGCGTATTCCTAAAGTATCTCTGAAATGGTTTTAGATTCTCCAAAATCAATTTAATCCAAGTAAAAAGCTTTTTCACGATTTTTATCAATTTTATATTGATTAGAGGGAGAAAATGAAGGTGCAAACACGAGAAGGGGGGGTTGAATTGTGTTTGACTTAACTTGAATACTTTTCCTGTTTTAATACTTTCAAAACAAAACTTGATGTATAATTAAAACAGAGTTAGCAGCGGATAAAAATAAAAATAAAAACTCACAGATTTTATACTGGTTCGCCGTTAACGAGGCTACGTCCAGTCCCTTCGCCTTGAAGGATTTCACTAATTCAACCTTGAATTACAACCTTGCTACTGACCCTCCAAGTCAGTCTTCTCAAATAGTCTAACAATCCTAGACTTCTTTGAGGAAAAACAACTCCTTTTCTTCAGCCAATCTGACACCCCAGATTGTAGAAGAATTCACAACACTATGAATCTAATTGCTAAGTACCTTGCTACCCTTTCTGAATCCCTCAGTTTGTAGACTCTACTTCAACAACTTAGATACAACCCTATCTAATTGCCAAGTAACCTGCTACCTCTACTGACTCCCTCAAATTGTAGACTCTACTTCAACAACTTAGATTTGCCACAGTGGAAAGAAAATAACCGAGTACTTGCTTCTTGAAAGCTGAAACTCACAATTGACTTATATGAAAATTTGAGAGTGGTTGCTTTGGAAGTGTATGACTCTTTTGTAATTTTCGATGATGAGTATTCTGCCTTGAGCCTCCTTTTATAGATGCAGATTAGGGCCTCTTCCAATGCTTAAATTCGAGCTGAATCTTGCTGGATTCTCTGTAAAAATAACTTGACCAATTGGGCTTTATTTAAATAAAAAACATATCTTCAGATTTCTTTCAAAATTAACTGGCCAATCAAATCCTTTCATTGCTTCCCGCCACAGCTCCTGAATTCCATGCTACTCCACTTTATTTTTATAACAAATCTTTTTAATACTTTGATCAAAATAAATAAAATTCTCCACCGTATAACTTTCCTGATTAAATCTGGACCATTGGATCTTCATGTGCTAGTCCACATCTGGACCAACCTAATTGATATGCTGTGATCCTCTGATTTCGGCCTTCCCTGGACCACACTTCCTGACCCTCTAATCTTCTGATTTCGGCCATCCTGGATGCACACCTGATATGCTAAAATCCTCTGAACTCGGCCGTTGCTGGACTGCACATCCTGTCCCTCTGATTTCGGCCAACACTGGGCCATGGTCTGATCTTCTGATCTAGACCATCACTGGACCAAATAATTAATTCTGAACCATTGATCTGGACATCTTCCCTCTGATCTGGACAGATTCTGGACTTTGGTTTGGAATGAATTGAAATTAACTTAGAAAAAAATATTTCAGTCTGGACATTTTTTACCTTTGATTTTGGACCAGGTCTGGATTGATTCTGGAATTCATTTCTTCTGGTCTGGACTTAGTTCCATGCCCTGAATCATGCTATCTTATGGTTTGGGCCAAATCTGGATTGATTCTCTTGTTCTGGACCCTTAAACTTATCTTCTGGTCGAGTTTGGAACTAGTCTGGGCAGTTCAATTTTTCATTGCCAGGCCATCTTCTGGTCTGAATAACTTCTGGTATAAAATTGATATTTGATTCCTGTTGGTCTGGAACAACTCTCCTTCTGGCAGGCTTTCCATTGGTATGATCCATGTTTCATTCTGATTTTTCTTCCTTCTAATCTGGGCCAGCAAAGTTATCTTCTGGTGATGTTTTGACATTCCTGGAGTATCTTCTGGTAATTCCAGAATTCATTTTCTGGAATACTTTGATCTTCCACTTCTGATTTCTTCAGTTTCTGGTGGAATTTAATTTAATATTCAAGGTACAAAATAAGTTTACATTGAGTGCTTTTGTAAGCATCAAAATCCTAAGTCTTAGAACCAACTTGGTTCCAACAGAAAATTCTTGAATAACGTGTGTCTCCCTGTTCAATGTTTGGGGATATTATCAACAACAGATGAATTAAACCACACAATAAGTATTATTACTCTGAATATCTTTGCTTATACCTTTAGTTTCGACATTGTCCAGAGTAATGTTTTTAAAAACACCCTTTATAACAAACTTCTTAAATGCTACAGCTTCTTCACCAGATTGAGTTTTTCCATGACCATTAGAATATTTGAGATATTTTTCTATCGAATTTCCTACAACCTTACAAAATTCACAAAAAATAGTAGTTTTTCATAATCAATGTAAACAAAAAATATATACCTTTCACATTGTTGAATGTGATCTCTCTATTGGATTAATTTGTTTCTGTTATTAATTAATATTCAGTTGCTGTAAGCTGACTTGCAGGTTAGATAAGTTTGTTTAAGCCTTTGGGTTAGTTGTCTATAATAATGGGTCAAGGACCGGATAATTAGTCTAGGCCAATTAATTAGGAGTTTGTTAGCTAGTGGGCAGCTGCTAAGTTGTTTCTGAACTGTCCTTTATATTTCTGTTTTTGTTCTCAATGAAGTTTATCACCTTTTGCAGCATAGTTTTGGTCTCTGTTTAACATTTGGTATCAGAGCCTTATGCAAAATATCTGATCAGATTCGTGTGAGTGATTGGGTTTGGGAAACACGCGAGAGAACGATGACGAGATCGTCTTGTCTTGAGAAGAAAACACAGGAGAGTGACGATGGCAGATGCGAACTTCACAAAGGCCTGTATTCCTATCTTCGATGGGGACTACGACCATTGGAGTCTCCTCATGGAGAACTTGCTACGGTCGAAGAAGTACTGGCAGGTGGTGAAGGAAGGTTTCAAAGAACCGGCAGTCGGAGAGAAGTTTACTGCTGAACAGATGAAGAATCTGGAGGAGATGTGTAAGACCCTTAATTTTTAATATTAATTTTGGAATTATTGTCAAGGGTATTTTGGGAATTTTTTGTAAATATTTAATATATGTATGTTTTGAGTGAATATATATATATATATATATATATATATATAAATATTTATTTTAGAAGATGAATTAAAATTATTGGACGAAGAATTAAATTAATTTAATTTCAAGTAATTAAATTAATTGGACCATTAATTAAGGATTAGTGGTTAATTAAAGGATTAAGTGCTGAAATGATACAACATTATTTTATTAGTATTTTAAGAAGGAATGCACTCAAGTAGTTCTATAAGTACACGACAGGGGGACTGAGCAAAGACCAGAACACACACCCTTCTATTTTGCATGTAATGAGTGATTGCATGTAACAGTAACCCCCCATTTCTGCCTCCTGTTTTTTGAAAAACAGCTTCACGGTTTTGTTTAAATTCAAAAGAGGGAATTCCTCCAAACACCATAAACTGAAAATCCAAACCCCAAACCAGAAAACCCACAGTAGTAAAGTTAATCCCCGCTTCATTACGAAGCCAAAGAACCCATTTTGGCAGCAGCACACTCAGGCAGCAGCTCCCACCAGTTTTTGAACGCAAAAAGGGGAACGATGGCTGAAACAAGAGAAGTAGCAGAACACGCAGCAAGGGTAAGGGCACCTTCCATCTTTTAGCTGCATTAGGGCCACAAATGTGTGTTATTTCAGTTCTGTTTTTAAAAGAAAAACTGTTTTCGAAAAATGACATTTTGTTGATATGTGATTATCCTGATGGTTGTTGCTGGCTGTTTTTCTAATAAAACATGCTGTTTTACTTATGGGTGAAAGCTGGAAAATGTTTGCATGTTATTTTAATGATGATTAAAATGCATGTCATAAAACTGTTTTGAAAATAGTCTTAAAATGCAAAAATGCATTCTGTTGAGGTTTGTTGTTCTGTGATGCTTGCATGTATTTCTGTGGTATCATGAAAGCTGAATACTTTCATGTTATTCTATTGTGTGGTGAAAGCTGAAATGCTTTACATGTCATTCTGTTGTTGAGAAAACTGAGTGCTTGCATGTCATCCTGATGTTTGATGAAGCTGAGTATTTGCATGTCATTCTGGTGTTTTGAGAAAACTGAATACTTGCATGTTTGTTCTGATGAGTGAGGAAACTGCAATGTTTAAATGATGTTCTGATGGTTTGAAAATCTGAATGATTTGGTGATGGTGACTCCGATTCTGTTTTGTGTTGAGTGATTCTGGTGATATTGATGATTTTGATTCTGGTTGTTTTGTGTGATTCTGGTGGTGTTGATGGTTTTTAAAGGAAAAGGGATTTTAAATGAGGGAAGTGTTTTGAAAAAGTGCAGAATCCGTTTGATGTTTGATTGTTATTTTTAAAGAAATAGTTTGAAAAAGTGTTGATGTTTTAGGAAGTATTTCACTGGTTTTTCGAAGGTGTATTCGAATACAACATGAGTGTATTCGAATACAACATGTCAAGTTCTGTTTTGCCTAAGTTTTCAAAACCTGTATTCGACTACGAGCCCCTGTAGTTGAATACATAAGAAGGATTTTTGCTTCTGACTAAACCTCTGTATTCGACTACGACCATGTCGTATTCGAATACATAAGTGAAATTTTAACACTGTATTCTCATATGTAGTCGACTACAGGCATGTTGTATTCGACTACAGATTCGAGTTTTTCCAGAAACTCCATTTTCAGTTTCTGTATTCGAATACAAGGAAGCTGTATTCGAATACAGATTCGTGTTTTCCAGAAAAAAAACAAGTTTTAATCACTGTCATGTGAGTTTTGAAGTGTTGAGAAACTTTGAGAAGGTTTAAATGATTTGAAAAGATGTCTGTGAAATGGTTTTAAAAGAGGAGAGAAAGATGTTTGAAAACCTTTAAGTGACATGGGAGAAAAGGCTGAATTTTTCAAAGGTTGAACTCCTGTATTCGACTACAGCCATGCTGTATTCGAATACAGAATGTTAAATTTCAGTTCCTGCTTCTGTATTCGAATACAGGGGGTCTGTATTCGAATACAGATTCGAGTTTTCAGAAAATTTCAAGTTTTAAGAGTGTTTTGAAAACCCTGAGTATTTGGGGGGATACTGGGAATGTTGTAGTGGATTTAAATGGAACTTTTGGATGACATTTTGAAGTGGTGGTGATGAAGTGTTTAGATTTTACTGATATAGTGAAAGATGTGGTTTTGCACACAGAGACTGCCTCTGTATTCGAATACCAGAGGGCTGTATTCGAATACAGAGTGAGAGTCTGCACCGTTTTTGGCTTCTGTATTCGAATACAGATTCGAAAAATTCCAGAAAATCCCAGTTTTGAACACTGTGTTTGAATTTTTACGAGGTTGGGAAAACATTTCAAAGCGTTGATGATTGCCTGGCTGTCTGGTCATATTTGTGATGATGATTTTTGACTGTGCGGAGTTATTTTAAATTTGTTTGAGAGGCACGAATTTTCTGATTTTGCATATTGTTTCTAGAGAAATGAAACACTGCATATGCATGCATTGCATAGTCAAGTGGTACCCGCGATGGGCCACAGAGTAATGCGCAACCACGTGCTGATCTTTGAGCGATTGCACGAATGCTGGTCTGTGAGCGACTGCACTAGGTACTGATCTGTGAGCGATTGTACCTTGGTATATAAGTGCTGGTCTGTGAGCGACTACACTGGTATTGGACTGTGAGCGTCTGTACCCTGAAATGCGCAACCACGTGCTGATCTGTGAGCGATTGCACGAGTGCTGGTCTGTGAGCGACTGCACTAGGTACTGATCTGTGAGCGATTGTACCTTGGTTTATGTCAAACGTGCTGGTCTGTGAGCGACTGCACGAGTGCTGGTCTGTGAGCGACTGCACTGGTGCTGATCTGTGAGCGATTGCACCTTGGTCATGAGGGCCGTTAAATTGTGCTGGTTTGTGAGTGACTGCACCTTGGTGATTCCAAGAAAATTATGCATGAGCATATATGCATTACATTGAGGGATTTGACCGTGTGTCACGATTGTTTATATGATGAATGTTGGAAATTAATGTGTGTGAGTGCTGTCCAGAATCTGAAATTCTGAATTAATGATTGTGTTTTGTTGATGTGTTGTTTGTACTTACCGCATACTTCATAATCATTGACTGCTGTTTTGAAAAGGCATGTAAGTCATAAATTTTCAAATGAGCATTATTATTTCCTCATCATCATATGTTATACCATGATTATACATGTTGTTGTGCAATATATGCTATGTGATTATCTGTTATTTTCGGTCGGTGACCCCTTGCTATTATATTGTGGAAATTGGGCTTTGCCCTCAGATATTACCTGAACCCGTCCTACCGACGGATACACTAACGACGGAAACGTCGTTAGTTTTCCCTGATCTTTACGTACGGAATCTATGTGGACAACGCAGAGGGACGGACGGTTGGCTGAAGACGAGACTTATAGAGGATACGGTGGAGACCGTGCTACTGTAGCTTAGTGCACGATCAGTCTAGACTTTTGTATAGAGTCTTGAGTTTTGGGAAATGTAATTTTATTTTGGGAATTAACGTATTACTTTTCTGCTGTATTATTCTGCACTCTGACATTGTTAACATTTTAAAAATGCCTTAATGGTTATTATTAAATTTCCCAAAATTGAGTACTTATTGATTTACGGAAACTTTATTTTAATTCCTTTCGAATAAATCTGGAAAATCATTTTTAATATTGATTATTTTAAAAAAAAAAATGCACCCGCGCTGTGTTTTAAACTCGGGGTGTTACAAGATGCGATTGAAGGATTTCAAGGCGTTGAATTATCTATTTCACAGTATAGATAAGACGATCTTGAAAACCATCTCACAAAAGGCGACATCGAAGGAATTACGGGATTCAATGAAGATGAAATTCCAGGGCAGTGCGCGAGTCAAGAGGGCGCAACTTAAGGCTCTAAGGCGTGAGTTTGAAGTTCAGGAAATGAAGGAGGGAGAAACTGTCAATGATTATTTTGGCAGGGTTATGATCGTCTCCAATGCAATGCAAAATTGTGGAGAGTTGGTCACAGATGTGAAGATTGTAGAAAAGATCCTCAGGACACTCACTAAGAGATTCAACTACGTTGTATGTTCAATCGAATAGTCCAAAGACATTGATACTTTGATGGTGGATCAATTGCAAAGCTCGTTTTTGGTCCACGAACAGAAATTCAGCAAGAAATCTGTTTCTGATGATCAAGTACTAAATGTTGGCTTTGATGGTGGTCAAGGAAGAGGACGTAGACGTTCTACCGGAAGAGGAAGAGGTCGAGGTCGTGGTTGGAACAAGGAAGCCGTGGAATTTACCGTTGCCCCAAACTCAGTCACTTCAAAGTCGAGTGCCCAGAATGGACGCCTCAGGTTCATTATGCAGATGGGCATGTCACAGGAAGGGACGAGATGTTGCTCATGGCATATACAGCACCAATTGACGACAATTTGCACGGGTTAATGGCTTATCAGAATTCTAAAATGGTTGCAGAGAATGGATGGTTTCTGAACAGCGGTTGCAGTAATCATATGAGCGGAGAAAGAAAATGGTTTAGCCATCTTGATAGTTCATTTTCTTGTGATGTGAAATTAGGAAATGGCATGACACTTCAACTGCAGGGCAAAGGTGTTGTCAGAATGCAAATTGAGAATAAAACTTTGATGGTACAAGAAGTTTTCTATGTACCGAGCTTGAAAAATAATTTGCTCAGTATCGGCCAAATGCAAGAGAAGAAGTTGGCCTTTCTCTTCAAGCATAATATATGCAAGATTTTTTAGTGATGAAATTGGATTTCTCTTCTCTACAAAAATGAAGAGTAATCGCATGTTCATCTTACAGGATGTACCTAATACTTATGTGGAAGGCAATGGTGTTCAATGCATGAACACCACTCAATCAAGGCAAGAAGAAGTGGAGCTTTGGCATAGAAGATATGGCCACCTTAGTCATGAAGGACTGCAGAAACTTGAGAAATCAAGTATGGTCAATGGGTTGCCTCCCATTAAGGTCGATGAAAAAGGAGTTTGCAGTATCTGTTTGGTAGGAAAACAACGTAGGCGACCATTTCCAAAAAGAAGCTTACGGCAAGCTTCAGCTAATTTGGAGCTCGTTCATGGAGATTTATGCGGCCCTAATATCCTGCTTCTCATAGCAGAAAACGGTATGTGTTCACTCTCATTGATGATCATAGTCGAAAACTTTGGGTGTTTTTCTTATCTGCGAAATAAGCCTTTAGGGTGTTCAAGAATTTCAAAAGTAGAGTTGAGAAGGAATCAGGAAACACACTCGTAAGCTTTCATACAGACAGAGGAGGGGAATTTCTTTCAGCTGAATTCAAGCAATGGTGTGATTAGGAAGGCATAAGGAGGAAATTGACAGCGGCGCTAATTCCTCAACAAAACGGAGTTGCCGAAAGAAAAAATCGAACCCTTTTAAATATGGTTAGATGCATGCTCTCCGACACAAGAGTTCCTAGCACTTTCTGGTGTGAAGCGGTTGCTTGGGCTTCACATGTGATAAATCGGAGTCCGACTGCCATCAACAAAGATAAAACTTTGCAGGAGAGTGGCTCATCTCCTTCTATAGATCATCTAAGAGTCTTTGGATGCTTGAGTTTTGTGCACGTTCCGGAGCAGCAGAGGAAGAAACTTGATGATAGGAGTGTGAAGTGCATCTTTCTCGGTGTTGTTGCAGAATCTAAGGCCTACCGGGTTTATAATCCAATTACCAAGAAGGTAATAGTTAGCCGAGATGTGAAATTCGATGAGTCAAAAGGCTGGGATTGGAAATCTGACTCTGCTCAAGAGAATATTCAGTTCTCTTGGGACGGCTTTGAGGAGGAGATTGCTGACTCAGAGGAGGAAATCGATGACAACAATGCGCAGAACTCAGATAGTCAAGCTGTTGTACAGAATTGCAGTAGTGGATTCACCAACTAATTCACATATAGATGTTGTGGGGCCGAGTGACTTGGGTCCAAGGATACGAAGGAAACCCGGGTGGCTTGATGATTATGAGGTGGGTAATGTCATGCTCACAGATTGCTATGCTTTGCAAATGGAAAGTACATACTCTGCTCTTTTGAGGTTGCTGTAAAGTCAGAAATTTTGAGAGAAGCCATGAAATGCGAGATGGAAGCTATTCAGAAGAACGACACATGGGAACTTACCTCATTGCCTCATGGAGTAACTCCAATTGGAGTTAAATGGATATACAGAATGAAGCTGAATGAGCATGGCAAGATAGACAAGTACAAAGCTTGACTTGTGGCAAAGGGGTGTGCTCAACAATATGGCATAGCTTACAATGAAGTATTTGCGCCAGTGGCTCAGTGGGATACTATCAAATCTATACTAGCTTTATCTACATATCACAGTTGGTCAGTTTATCAGCTTGATGTGAAGAGTTCTTTTTTACAAGGTGAGCTAATAGAAGAAGTCTTTGTTATGCAGCCGCAAGGATTCATAAGATCAAGGGAAGAAACAAAGGTAGGCCTTGTATGGCTTGAAACAAGCTCCAAGGGCGTGATACTCCAAGATTGAAGGATATTTTCTACAAGCAGGATTTTAGAAATGCCCATATGAGCATACATTGTTCACATTAAGAAAGAAGTCAGAAATGTTGCTCGTAAGTTTATATGTGGATGATCTTATGTATGTGAGCAGCAGTGAACAATTAATGGTTGAATTTAGAGACAGTATGAATGCCATGTTCGAAATGACAGATCTTGGGCGAATGAAATACTTCTTGACAAAAGAAGTATACCAAGGATTTGCTAGATAATTTCGGGCTCATGAATTGCAATTCGGTCAGAAATCCTATAGTTCCGGGAGAAAAGCTCACATATGAGGGTGATGGAATTCTAGTCAATGGAACGCAGTACAAATAGTTGATTGCAAGTCTGTTGTACTTAACAACAACTCGACCGGATATTATGTTTGTGGTTGGCTTGCTTAGCCGATACATGGCTAAGCCATCCACACCTCACTTGCAAACCGCAAAATGAGTTTTAAGGTACCTCAAGGGTACTCTTGAGTTCGGAATTCTGTACAACAAGGAGGAGAAATGTCAAAGCTTAGTGGGCTATACAGATAACGATTATGCTCAGGATTCTGATGATAGAAGAAGTACTGGAGGGTACGTGTTTTTCCTTGTTGGCGGTGCTGTTGCTTGGTCCTCCAAGAAACAGCCTGTGGTTACTCTATCAACAACTGAAGCAGAATTCATTGTTGCTGCGTCGTGTGCTGCTCAATGCATTTGGTTAACGAGGATTCTTGCTGAAATGGGCTGGGAGGAAAGTTTCAAAGGAGCAACCTTGTTATTGTGCGACAACATGTCCACCATAAAGCTGTCGAAAAACCCGGTGCTACATGGGAGGAGCAAACACATTGACTTTAGATTCCATTTTCTGCGGGATCTTGTTAATGGGTGAGTCATTGCAATGGAGCATTGCGGTACCAGTTACCAAATAGCTGATATTATGACTAAAGCTGTGAAATTGGAGACATTTAAGAATCTGAGAGCAAAGCTTGGCGTAGGAGATTGGTTTGCAAAGGCTAACACAGATAGTGGCTAGTGTGTACTCTTTGCTGAAGTGTAAACTCAATCTGATCCAATTGAATTTAAGGGAAGAAATGTTGGATTAATTTGTTTTTGTTATTAATTAATATTCAGTTGTTGTAAGCTGACTTGCAGGTCAAATAAGTTTGTTTAAGCCTTTGGGTTAGTTGTCTATAATAATGGGTCAAGGACCGAATAATTAGTTTAGGCCAATTAATTAGGAGTTTGTTAGCTAGTGGGCAGCTGTGCTGCTAAGTTGTTTCTGAACTGTCCTTTATATTTTTGTTTTTGTTCTCAATGAAGTTTATCACGTTTTGCAGCATAGTTTCGGTCTCTGTTTAACATCTCAACTCATGTGTCATGACCAAGTCAACTAAGACTCGAGCAAAATGACCCAACATTTTGGAGTTGGTTGTTTTATCAAGAAATAAAGGGTGCCAAAACCAGAAACACTTGTGAAAATTATCTTTTACCTCCAATATTTCTAAGACAGATTGTAGATACAAATCCAAGAGAAAATGCAAAGAAGTCCTGGTTTCAAATTCCAAGTTTCAATTTCAAACATTTTGTAAATCAACATGATAAGCAAATGAGAACTCATAAAAACCTATTCCAAGGGGAATAACCCGCTATAATCCAATCGTCTGTCATTTTTTTTAATAGTTTTTCGGTAAAATCAACAACGATTTTGGTGGATCATCATTAGACATGGTGACTCTACCGTAAAGTTATTTTTTCTACCCGTCAAACCCAACTGATATTCGTCTTAATTTTAAATTGGATATATCAAATTTTTAAATATAACTTTTATTTATATTTTATTCCGAGAAAGAGTATTAATTTCTTTTATTATTATAATTTTGTTTGATAAGTATCTTTTTTCAAATGAAAAATTCCATTGAATGACATTCATACGCTCCTCTTCATTGTTTTCATTTTATATGTAAAAAAATTTCACGACTTTTAACAATATTTTAGTTTAATTATAATTTTATTCTCTTTCATTTGAACAGAGTACAATTTTGGTATGTAAAGTGATTTTATTCCTTTAAATTTTAATTTTTACAATTAAAACTTTTTATTTCTTTTCTTTTATTTAAAACTCTCAAATTCTCCCCATTTATTTAAAAAATTACGATTTAAAATCATTACATTATTCTTTACATTATTTTTCTTAAAATTCATCTATTAAAATATCAAAATTGTAGAGAGATAGAACTTGTTGTATCTGTTTGAGTAAGCGTACTTCTTTGATAAATAAGTTTTTAATACTATTTTTTTTAGTCTTTGTAAAAAAATACAATGTCTTGTTCTTTACAAAATTATCTTATAAATAATTGTAATTTTTATTGAGACAAAATATATTTAATTGTTCTTTAATTTATTAATTTTTGAACAAGTTCTTCCCAAATATATTTAAAACATTAAGATCTTCTACAAAAATTTAAATTTTTTTTTAATTTTAAAATGAATTATATATAAATTTTTAAACACAAGATAATAAAAATAATAAAAATATAGATTTAGAATTTAAATGTCGAGGTCATTGTTGTGTGGAAAAACTAGTGTTGTTAACGTTTCTAAAAAAATCATTCAAAATTATATGTTGATTTAACAATAGAGATTAAAATAACTTATATGATAATTTTGTGGAAACTAATTTTTTTTTTTTACGGAAACTAAAAACAAAAAAGTTTTAAATTTTATAAAACTAAAAACTTATTTAATCTGATATTATTTTTCAAAAAAATATATTAATTAATATTATTATTTGGTTTTGTTATTCCATTCCAACAATAAGCGACATAGAATGTCTACAAATATATAGGACGATATATATAATTCAAAAAAGGAATGTAAAGAAGTAAAAGTATTGCGTACGTCAAACTACTTTATTTTATTTTTATACTATTTGTAAACATTCACTATTTCTATATCTAATACAAGACAAAAATTCAAATGTTTTTGCTTTTTCACTCAAACAGTTTATTATTATTATTAATATAGTTTAATGGGCCAACCACTCTCGGTAAGAAATTGGTTTCCACCGTAGAATTAGTGGTTCAATTTTTGTTGTGGTCGATGTTATGATTTTTTTAATAGATAATCTATAAGTTTATTTATTAACACTTTTTAAACTTTTAAAATTTGTCTGGATAATCTATAAGTTTATTTATTAACACTTTTTAAACTTTAAAATTTGTCTGGTGTTTATAAGTCTTCAAACTCAACTCATTTAAATTTATTTAATAAAAATATATATTTTAATGAAGAAATTATTATCTTAGTCATATCATAACGTGACTGTCTCTTTGCATTGCTGTATTTTCCTAGTCCCATGCCAAGACAATTTATTATGTCACTGATGAGATAATTGATCATTATATACACGTCATTATACATGGAGATCGAGTCCACTATTCTCAATACCAATTTATTAAAATGTTTAAAAAATGTTGTAGATATGGTTAGGTTAAATATCTCAAAAAACATATGAGTTAATTATAGTGATATTTACTATATTTTTGAAGACAAAAAAAAGTCTTAAAACTACTTCAACCGTCAGACATTTAATTTGACAATAATGTTGAATTTGCTAAGATGTATAATTTATTTGTTATGTGTATATAATTTATTTTTGAAAGTGGTTGATAGGTGGGTTTTGGATTTCAGTCGTTAATAAGATTCAAATGTGTTTGTCTGGATGAATAAATCATAATATTTCTTTTGGTGGTTTTATTTTTTTCTTCAAAACTCTTACAAATACTATTTTAAATTGGATAAAATATGATAAGGTGTGTTTATCTAAAAAAAAGAGGGTTTAAAAGTTAGAAATACGAGAGTGTTTAATATTGCTTTGCTAAGAATGTATAGTGTTGGAGGGGGAGGAATGAGAGACAAGGCTTATGGTCAAAGATCTATATCACAAATATGGTGTAAAGAATGGTATTTTGGAGAGTAGGGTAGGTGGATGAATATCAATAACATCCAAGGTGGTGAAGGTGGTGGTCAAGATAATTGATTTTTGTGAAATTTAGAGAAGGTGATGGGGGATTGTCAGGATACTTTTTTTTGGGTTAGATCCATGGTTAATCATTTGTTTAGTTTGACAGTTGATAAACAGATGTTAGTCTCAGAGATGTCGGAGAATGATTTTGGAATGGTTGGAGGTTGAGTAGAAGTTTGTTTGAATCAGAATTAGAGTTAGAGTTAGTGGAAAAGTGTAGATGATGATAGTTAGTGTCTTTGGAGGTTAATTATAGGCCAGATGAATGAACATGGAATCATTAGCATGTAAAAAGTTACGATGTTAAAGCGACATACAATTTGCTTTGTGATGAGAGCAATTTGAGAGGATTCACTTTTGTATCACATTATTTAGAATAAGTTGGTTCTTTTAAATGTTCATTGTATCCTTGGAGATTATTAAGTGATGACTTCCAATAAAGGACAAAGTTGATTCGTAGAAGGGTTTTAAAGCACAAAGTTAGACAACAACCTATGTGCGTGTCGTTGTGAATCAGACAAATCTATTGAACATTTGGTTTTTGAATGCAATCTCTTGGACCAGGTTTTACCCACCCACACTTCTTAGTTGGCTTGGTGTTAGTTTTGTTGAATATTTTGTGATATTTCAAAAGTATTTAAAATTTAATTACTTAAATCATGCAATAATATTATTGTTGACCACCTGTTACCATTTATAAATATAATTTAATTCCAATTTTAATCGTTGTAATTGGCTTTGAACGTTGGTAATTAAATGCACATTATTTTGTTTACAATAAAATAACTGAATGTGTTAAATTATATATATATATATATATATATATATATATATATATATATATATATATATATATATATATATATATATGTGTGTGTGTGTGTGTGTGTGTAAGATCGGATGTAACTCCAACAAGAAAATCTTCAATTTGTTGTCGCTTAGAAATTAGGATAACCTGATATAATTTTTTTTAATTGTTGAAGTTTATTATAATTAGTTAATAGGGACTTTTATGGTACATAAAAAATTAAGTTGTTTTTGTACCATCAAAATTAAATCGTTAATATTGAGTGACATGTCATTTATGTATCAGAATTATTAATTTAATCACTCTTAATAGATACTATAGTAATGCATACATAAACAAATTAAAAAAAATTATTGATAAAAAGCTTTATAATACTAATACACATTCTATTTTTTATCATATTGTAGAACCTGTCTTAATTAATTTACAAAACAAAATGTTTTGGAAGGATATTAATTGTTTCATAAAGTGGATATGCATTGTATTATAAGAAGAATACAAAGATGATCATTGGCTTTAATCCAAATGAGAATAAATTTATAAACTAATTTAATTACATCTTCAATGAAAGCGATGTGTGAAAATCATTCAAAAAAATCTGTATAATAAATGTATAAATAGATGTATTTATAAATTGATTTATTTATATGCTCATTGAGAAAATGATGTCGCTTAGAAATCATATATACACACGTGTATCTAAATCTACATGAAGATTTATTTTTCTAACTGATTGGCTTGGATATCTACGCAGCTCGGGATGCGAATAGACTAAACCGTCCGTCAGAGACCTATGGTCTGGTCTACTTATGGTCTGGTCTGACCTATTTAATAAGAAGGTTAGGTTCAAACTATTTTTAAAGCATATTTATTTAAATAAGTCACTTATATAAAAGCCTATTAGGCCTGACAGGCCGACCTATATATATTATTGTTTTCAATTTTAAAGTATATATATATTTTATTATTTATTAATGTTATTTATTAATATTATTGTTTCCTATTTTAAAGTCTATCAATTAGACTATTTTAATATTATTTTATTATATTAGATTTGATTATAATTTTATTAGTTTTCCTTGTATAAAACTGTCTAATTTAGCCTATTAAAAAAAATGTAAAATATAACATTTAAATGTTTTAATGTGAATAAGACTTTTAAATAGGCTTTCAGGCCATACCAGATTTTTAAAAAAGTCAGGCCAGACCGGAAAAAAAGCCTATGATAGGCCGTATGCCAGACTTAAGCTTAAAAAATTAGTCGTAGGCCAGACTCAGGTCTTTCAAAGTCTTACCTGGCCTGACCTATTCTCACCCCTATAAGCAACCTAAGTAAACATAAGAGGTATTGACTAAAAGACAACTTAATTAGACAATATTCATTTATGGAAGGAATTTGTCTTCCTTATTTGTGAGACATAAATATACATAAATAAAAGTAGCTACGAAATTGTGAGGTCATAACTAAGTTTGACCTATTTCTCGCAGAGATATATGCTAGCGAGTAAACATCGAGGGAAATGAGAGTTAAGTCAATTAAAATTAACACTGATGGTAATCCAATCTTTGTGATTGGAGACCCCATGAATAATGTTCGTATGAGTAAAAATAAGTCACTTCTTAGTTCTTCTAGCACTCTTATTTTTACCTATTCCTATGATGTGAGAAGTGTTATATGGTATTATAGAAATGGTATGCTTTAAAGCTTTTAGTGATTTTCACATCTCTTATTGGTGGTGTATGAATTGCAACATACACTTGATGAAATCATCTATATGGGTCTCAAGTGGGGCCATTTGTATAATATTATGGAAAAATCTCTAGAGCATTTATGAATATTAGAGGCGCACGACCTATTTGCGCAATCCAGCATCAACTACGAAAATTGTGGGGGTGCAATGTGATTGATAGACTTCTAGCATATGCAAAATTTGTTTAGTTGATAAAGCTTGCTTCACCAACTCACTGTGTGTTAAGTCTTATAAGTATAGATCTAGTTCATAGTCTAAAAGATACCAGATTCGACGCTTTGACACCCAACTTGTTAACCCATAAATTTGTTTTTCAACTTATTTTAATGTTTTAAAACTTTTAAAATATGTGGGGGATTGTTGGATATTTTTTTATACTTCAAAAGTATTTAAAAATTAATTAATTAAATCATGTAATAATATTATTGTTGACCATCGATTACAATTTATAAATATAATTTGATTCCAATTTTAATTATTTTAATTGGTTTTGAATGTTGGTAATTAAATACAATTCATTATCTTGTTAAAGTCTCACAAAAAGTAATCAAATGTGTTAAATTGGATTTTATATATCTATATATATGACAATTGAACACACACACACACATATATATATATATATATATATATATATATATATATATATATATATATATATATGTGGATTTTTGGGATGAAATTTGTGGCATCAATCTATGGGTTTCATCATTTTTCTAATTTCTTCCCTCGCAGAATGTGAAATATTACCGTTTGATTTATTTGAAGCAGAAAAAAGTGATAAAAACATATATCGAGAATAATGAAAGTTATAATATTTTTTTATGTTCACAAATCTTGTTTTATTCCTTTTCAATAAACAAAACTTTCTCCTTTTCAATTTTTCATATGGTTTAATAATGATTTTATTCTCGTAATTTTGTTACTTGAGTTATTTCGGAAGAGACTATTGAATCACAGGAGATTGTGGTCTTAGACGAATAAATCTTTAAGGACAACCTTCACAAGCCTCAACTGTTTTTATTTCATGATTGTTCTCTAATTAATTGTTGTATATATTTTAGGTTCAATCATGATGATAGATGGTGGTTCGTAATAGTTAATCGGCGATACATGAAGAGTTTTATGGAGATTGTGACTGTTCGTGCTTCATGCAGTGTTTTGTGGAGTTGATGGACAATATTTCCCAACAAGTTTCGTATTGCCGAATCAAAGTATGGATCACACACATCATTTCCCAAAGCTAGTATAAGGTGGGATAGTTTTTTGAGATTGTTTCCTTACTATTTAGTTAGCGTGTATGTGGTCTATATGAAAATCTCGAAATAAAGATATTTTTAATTAGGAGGCAACCAATATAGTCAAATTGTGGATGTTGTCAAATTTAACATTTAGTGTTACTTAAAGTCTAATGTTAAACCCATACAAACCATTTTACTATATATATATATATATATTACAGTATATATAAAATAATTTTACACAACTATCAAATCATTTAATATCTAGATGTTCGTTGAATATATATATTTATTGTATTATTATTATAATTATTGAGGGAAATTATAACCCTTAAAATCTCTTTAAATGATATTTACATCTCCTTTAATTTTTAAAATACATTTATCTCCTATGCATTCACCAAAAAATTGTGCTAAACATTGTTTGCTATACTTACATCTTTATCTATTATTCACAAAAAGAAACACTAAAATGCACACTTTCGGTTCTGTCATTAGGAGCAAAATGATACTTTTTAAATTGCATATATCACATTTATGAACATACCTATGCATATTAAAGTGAAAAGTCTAATTGTGTGTTATATAGTGAACAATATGGGAGATCAATGCAATTTTTCCTCATCCTCCTTATTATTATTATTATTATTATTATTATTATTATTATTATTATTATTATAGAGTTTTTTTAGTGCATTTACAAAAAAAAAATAGTTTACTTTTTTAAGAGGATTATACCAGTTTAATTGGTATGTATATAAAAAATGAAAAATATACATCTAATCACAACCGGTTGTTTGTGTATATATATATATATATAAATTCGTTTGGACAAATTTTTAGAAAAATTACTTGAAGATATGTAATAAAAATTAAACTAACAATACATATTTTTTTTATTAAAAAAATATATTTATTCATTTAAATTAATAAAATACATAGATTGAATACAAAATTAAAGATAAAAACAAAAAGGATAAATATATAAACAATTATATAATAGTTTTTTAACCAACAATTGTATATAGTTAATTAGTGCATGTTACCACAAAAAGAGTTTAAATTCTTGATGACAGTCAACAATAATAAATAATTGTTTAGTAAAAAAATAAAACAATAAATAATTGTGAACAAAGGTTCATTAAGTTTTGTAGGGATATCATATCACTTGTATCTCAAAATGACGTGGGTTCAAACCTCGCTTTTATTGGTGGGTATTATGTAAGCGATGTGACTTTTTCTGACTTAGGAGAGTTCTCGGGACTCAACTTATATGAAATTTAGTGTCTGTGTGTATGCCTTCTGCATAATAAAAAAAGGGAACGATAAGTGAACCTTAGGGCCTTACTTAGGTTCCATGGCCATTCGGAAATGGTGAGGACGAACAAAGAACGTTAAACACTGGGAATGGAGAGAGTTATGGGACTATCATGAGACCTCAACAATGGACTTGGTAATGACACGGCGGACAGAGACGATGACTCAGGGGATAGATTTGGCAGCAGTAATTTTTGGGGTGAGAAAAAGCATGTCAATAACATAATGACAACAAACTCATATCATCAACAAGGCGACGATGATGTGGTTTCTTACTAATTCACAAACATTCTTTATTATGTTTCTTAGGAAGAGTTAAGGGAAAGGTTTGTAGCATGTGGACACTTGGCAATTTTTTTTTGGCGCAGGGAAGGAAATCGAGGGGAATACACTTTGGATCATGCGATTTTTGGAGGTCACAAGAAGAAGATGCAACAAGCCATTAATAATGGGTTATCATATCACAAACATGCAAAAGATGTTAAATGAGTAAGAAAAAGTTTGGTTGGGGTTGTTTATGAGATTGAGATGCATGGTGGCATTGTTGCAACAAAAATTCTTCGACGCAAGGTTTTTATCTATATGAATTGCTATCAAGTGGGGAAAGAAAGTAATTGAATATGCAGTGAATGTACAAAGACGTGACTGCAGTGTTAAATAACGTTGTAGAGTTCTTTAGCCTCTTCTTTGAATCACTCAACGTTGTAGAGTTCTCTAGCCTCTTCTTTTTTTGAATCACTCAACGTTGTAGAGTTCTCTAGCCTCTTCTTTTTTTGAATCACTCAGTGCATGGAATTCAAACTCTATAGAGTGATAAGAGGTACACTTAGAATTAAAATTTATGGGTTTCGTTAGGGGTGTCAATGGTACAAAAACTAAACCGCATTGGATTACGTTAATTGTTTTATTCAGTTCTTACAAACCACTTTTAAATCAAGTTCATTGCAATTTTAAATTGGTTTATAAATATAAACCAATTTAAGATTTTGAACAAATTTTTAGTTAAAATTGGTTTAAAACTATTTATTAGGAAAAAAGAAATTTGAAATTCTTTTGATAAAAAAATATCAATTTTTTCGAAAAAAAAAATTTGATTCTTTTATGAGAAAAATAGATCAAACAAATTTCTCGATAAAAAAAATTTTCGAAATTCTTTTGGCAAAAATTTTTTGAGAAAATTTTTTTCGAGAAAAATAGATATAAAAAATTTTTCGACAAAAAAAAAAAAATTCAAAAACAGAAGTTTCGATTTTTTTCTCAACTTTTTCAAGAAAAATTATTAAATTTTTTTTTTGAGAAAAATAAATTTCAAAAATTTTGTAAGAAAAAAAATCTTAATTGAAATTAAAAATATTTTAAAATTGTTAAAGTAGTTTTTGAATTAAGTTTGATTAACTGAATTATTTTAAATATGTGGTTCAATTCATGAACCATTTAAATAGTTTGGTTTTTTGTTGTGCAATACAATACAATTTATCAATATAGTCGAGTTAATTATATTTTTGCACATTCCTAAGTTCCGTTACATGCTTGACACGTTAATTTTTCTAGAATTCTTTTAAGTTTAATTGTATCGGTCAAAACATCACATTTTGAGATAATCAATAGAGTGGAAAAAATATTGATCGATGATGTGTTCACAATTTGAATTGTTGAAGAGCTTTTTTCAAACATGTTTTATGAAGATGGTTTGATGAAATATGGATGGGAAGACGATTCAAATTTTGATACAAGTTATGTCTAAGATTCATTAGCGTCTATTAATTTTAATGACGATGTGGATCAAAGTAGAATTAAAAAGCTATTGAAATAATTCAATGTGGAGTGGAACAAAATGGGGAATTAAATGTATAAGGTGTTATAAAATGTTCTTTTAGATCTATTGTAACAAGTTATTGTGCCGAGTAATATCAGAGAAACAAACCGCATTTATGAAAGGTATGAAGAAACGAGATGGTATTCTAATTGCAAATGAAATGGTTGATGATTATAAAAAAACAGAAAAAGAAGCTTATTATTTTTAAAATGGAATTTAAGAAAGCACATGATTTAGTTGAATGGAGCTACTTTAGCCTCAACCCTTGTGTCGGTTGATAGCTCTCCAACTGTTGAATTCAGTTTGGGCATGGTCTTAGACAAGTGACTCCTCTTTCGCCATTCATGTTTTTGATAGCTGTAAAAGAGCTTAATTCATTGGTTGTAGCTCCAGTTAATTTTGGCCTTTTAAAAGGTATTCAGTTGGTCCTAAGGAGGGTATTACACTTTCTCATTTACAATTTGCTGGTGATACATGTTGGAAGTTGAGGGATTTTAGAGAAAAAGATGAGAGAAAATAATAAGGGTTTGAATATTATTGATAATAGATTTATGTCATTTTTATTACAAAAGACTCAATACTAATATCTATTTATAGAGAAACATAGACTCAATTATCAATCATGAACAAATCATAATAATAATGAGAAATATTATAAGATATCTCTATGATAAATTGATCATAGGAAATAACTCAAGATATTATAATATAATATAAAAGATATTTTCTAATATTCTAACATTTCCCCCCAAGTTAAAGCTTACTAAGTTTTAGCTTGTTACAAGAAAACAATGTTTAGCTCCGCAAATTAATAAAAAAAAAAATGGAAAGACAACTTATGGATGCGGGTGAAATCAGAGAGAATTGCTATAAATATAGCCTAGCCAGATAGCTAGAATAATCATTAGCATGAGAGAAATTCATGACACGCAATTGAACAAAGCAAGGTCCGTTCTTCTAAAAACTACATTTAGCAGCTCCAAAACAATAATATCGGAGACTCAAAATATTTAAACTTGAATATGCTTCAAGGAGAGAGGGGCGTGCTTTAGGGAGAGAGAAACAAAGTCAGTACATCTGAGACAAATTGCCAAGATATAGTGAAAATAAAAGGCACCGTCAAAATAACCATCAACAGAAGAAGAAGTAATCACTAATATGATTCATATATGGGAAAAATGATTCATATGTGGAAAAGGAGCCACCACCAGAATGATCATCAGTGGGAATAGAAGCCACTTTTATAATCTATTAGTAAGATTAAATTGCATGACAAACACCGTGCGACTCTAACGAAACGAAGCCATGATCGATCAACGGAGAGAGAAATGTATGGCGACTTCTTGGATAAGGCCATTTTGCCTAATAGGACCGCCAAATCCAACCGAAGAACTAGATAACCTGTTTTCCATTGGACTTCCTAGATAAGACAAACCAACGCCATAAATAGGATTTCCAAAATAACCATGATAATTGGAACTGCCGGATTTACCACCCATTGGAACATTGTATGGTGACTTATGAGGTGAAGGTAGAGATCCAAGATAAGCTTTCTGAAGCTCAAGTAAATTCATGTACAAGTTGCCCAAGTAATTCTTGTCCATGAGTGGGTCGTTAAGAGCAACAATTTGTGGATCAGTAGTGCTTCATGACAGGAAGAACCAAGTGTAGCGGCATAAGAATATGAAGCTTGGGGCCAAACATTTTGGGTTGTAGGTAACCCCTCAACATTTGGTCCAGATCTTAAAGCATCAGTGACTAAGGAATCATGGCGCAAATGAGCCAACTTTGCTTTAGCGGAAAATGTGATCTCAATATTTTCATCAAATGTATTACCCTTAGCTCGACGAGAGGGAAAGCCCGTGACAGGTGTGGCACATCCCAATTCTTCCTGGAAAATTTCTTCAAGGCTATTTTGTTTGATCCTAAGACCATGTCATAGAAAACCAATGAGTCCATCACCATTCCACTCAGCAGAACCTCTAATTTTCTCATCAACCACCACCTCACTTTCTCTTTTCCTCATGTTAAAACTAGAAGGTGTAGCAAAGATTGATCTACCCCCATTATCAACAGAAACTCCATTCACTTTCCTCATATTACCAATTCCACAAATTATAGAAGCTCCACATTTTAGTCTCTATGTAAACCTTAAATCCTCATTTGATAACAAAGGAGGTGGAAGTCTAGGATTC
Source organism: Cicer cuneatum (assembly GCA_037974295.1). NCBI lineage: Eukaryota > Viridiplantae > Streptophyta > Magnoliopsida > Fabales > Fabaceae > Cicer > Cicer cuneatum. Next base: position 36,382,312 of record JBBPBO010000004.1, on the reverse strand, counting down.
AAATTCACATTGCTGTAATTATATGAAAGATAAGTTGGATTAGACTTAATCTCTTCCTCAAAAGCGAAACCATTACCCGAAAACTCTGAAATAGAAGCCGACATCGTAGAACCACCACCAAATAACCCACCGACTGTGTAACACCCCGATCTTTAACAGCGCAAGTGTATTTCTTTTTTTTTTCAAAACAAATGAAGGAAATAAAAATAAAAATAAAACCATTCAATAAAGTAATACGTCGTAATACAAAACGAAAAAAGTAATTAAATAATTACATCATAATATAACCAGCTAAAATAGTTTTGGAAATTAATATTCAAATATACAAATAGAAAATACACCGGGGCTATGAAACCAGTCTGACAAAGCTCATACCCCTGGGGTATTCTCGGCAGACACCTGCGCAAAAGTGCTGCTCCAAGAATGCTCTCTCCCCCATGGTCACGTAAAAAATTGGATCATGGACCCACCAACAAAATCACTATCAGAGTACGTCATAAATACAATCATCCCAAAAAGAAATAAGTATAACCACCAAAACACTAGGGCCCTATACAACAAAACTAGTCTGATCATGCACTACAACTACAATAGCAAGGGTTACCACTACAATCTCCACAAGTCTCGTCCGACACAATAGCTCGCCTTGACGTGACATCCTCCTCCTCATCAGCCAGAGAAGGATCAGTCTCCTCTGAAGTCAGATCTACCTATGATCTAGGTCGCTTCGACGGCGCCGAAATCTTAAAGCAGTCCTCTACTGACCTAGACAGACCTGGAATGTCAACCTCTGCTGGCGTCGGCCCTTTGTCCTTCTCACCCGTCTCTGGTTCAGGCACCGCATCTCCTGCCACCACGGTAGGAGTCACCACACCTACAGTGGCCTCCGTCTCAACTCCAACTATCGGACCCTCTGCGTTCGCAAATACCCCGTTCACCTCCAGTACGAGTCCGGAAGGTAACGGAAAATCGATTCGCGCGTGAGTGTGCTCCACATACAACACTGCCCCGACAATCCTACTGGTTCTCACCAATCTCCCCGTATAAGTAGCCCTGCTTGAGCTGGGGTCGTATACCCAAGCAGTCGGCATATGACGATCAAGGAAATCTAACGACGTCTCCGTCGTCAGGGTGACCGTCGGTGGTACGGGCTCGGGTATCATATGAGGGCAAAGCCCAATTTTCCACAATAATGTAAAGGGTCACCAACCGAAATTAACAATTAAAGTTATGTCAAAGATAACAAATACATACATGACATGTTCCAGCACTATAACAACAATGATAAAATAAGTATACTCATTTGTTAAAATGTATAACATCTACATTTTCGAAAAACCAAAGACTTAGAATATAGATCATGTTGCAAGTCCAAATACAATCAACAATCACAACAACTTATCAGGAACTTAGAATTTTAAGGTACTTGCACATATCGTTTCCACACATTAGCTCATAACAATCATGACTCGCTGGTCAACCAACCCAATGCAATGCGTATATGCCAATGCACATGACTCTAGAATTTTCAAAATAAAAACCTTCCTCGAATGGGCATAAATCATAATTGTACCGCCTATCACAGGCCAAAGTACTAATTACCAAGGTGCAGTCGCATCACAGACTAGCACAATTTACTTGTGTAGCCTATCACAGGCACTACACATAAGTTAAATCCTCGCACAGATAGAATGAACCTTCTAATACACGCGAAACCACCCTGTAGCCCATCACGATCACTACTTAACTTCACGGACCATCACGGTCACCGCTCAACTCTGTGGCCCATCGCGATCACCACTTAACTATGCAATGCATGAGCGTACTCTGTTTCTCTTTACTGAAATCAGTACCTAAATGCAAATATGAAACCCGAACACTTCATCACCATTTCAAAACAATCTCAATGAACCTCATATAATTTATCATATGCCTTAAAAATGTTTTCCAAATAATTCACAGACTAGCACAATTTATTTGTGTAGCCTATCACAGGCACTACACATAAGTTAAATCCTCGCACAGATAGAATGAACCGTCTAATACACGCGAAACCACCCTGTAGCCCATCATGATCACTACTTAACTTCACGGACCATCACGGTCACCGCTCAACTCTGTGGCCCATCGCGATCACCACTTAACTATGCAATGCATGAGCGTACTCTGTTTCTCTTTACTGAAATCAGTACCTAAATGCAAATATGAAACCCGAACACTTCATCACCATTTCAAAACAATCTCAATGAACCTCATATAATTTATCATATGCCTTAAAAATGTTTTCCAAATAATTAAGTGCATAAACCAATATTTAAAAATAGAAGTTTTTGAAAAAAATCCAATCTGTATTTGAATATAGCTTCCTTGTAGCCGAATACAGATGCTAAGTCAGTAGCAAAATCTGCAATTCTGTATTCGAATACGAAGGGATCGTAGCCGAATACAGATGCGAAGTCAGAAACAAAAACTGCAATTCTGTATTCGAATACGAGGTTGTCGTAGCCGAATACAGATGCTAAGTCAGTAGCAAAAATCACGTATTTGTATTTGAATACGGGGTGTCGTATTCGAATACGAGGTTCAAAATTTGAATAAAAACTGAATTTTTCAGAGGTGTATTCGAATACACTAGGGTTGTATTTGAATACATCTTCGAAGACAATATAATTTTTCAAATAAATTTCACTTGAGCATTAAACTATTTTCTTTGAAAAATCACCACAACACCACAACAAACACCTCTCAGCAACAACATTAACATCAGCCTCTTCAACAACAACAGCAAGAACATCTTACACACACCAACACAACAGCAACAATAATATCATAACAACAAAGACATTCTTATCATCAAAACACAACATGACGTTTCCAACACAGATAACACATTTATCAACCATCAAACACACATTTAGAGTTCCTACATGCAAACTAAAAAGTTGGAAGGAGCCCCTTACCTTGCTAACGTTTCCTCGACCGTTTTCGTTACTGCGACCAAAATCGGCGAAACTCTCGCTCGCGTCGTCGCTGCCAAAGTTAGCTCACTAGCACCGTAGTGAGGAGAGGAGTAACTTTCCCTCTTGACACTCTTCGATTGGAGGCTTGGATTTTGAAGTAATCTAGGTTTTGAGCATGGTTTTCTTATTACCAACACAACAGAACAACAAAGAAGAAGAGGAAGGAAACTAGTGCGGGCATGTAGGAGGAAGGAGGTGTTTTTCTCTTTCTTTCTTTCTGATTTTCTGCCTTTGTTCTCCTCTCACATGCGTGTGTGTATATATATATATATACACTACTGCCACATACTATATGTATATATAAATATATATACTTTTTAATCAAATCAACCCACTATTATCTAAATACTCTCGTCACAACTCTGTTGACAGATAAAATGCCCGGTATTAATTCTTCGTAATAAAATTAAATAATCCTTCGACAAATAATTTTAGTCACTCTCAAAATATATATATATAAATATACATATATTAAATATTTTACAAATATCTCAAAATATATTTGATATTTAATCCATAACTTAATTTAAAATTAAGGGTCTTACATACTGCACTCATAGAACCCTTAATAGTTAGAGGAGCTGGTCCACTTCTATACAAATTAAGTTCAAGTACGTGATTATCAACCTCGTCTCTTCTTTGATCACGAAGCAACATACTTATTTTCTTCTCAAATTCATCACCAAATGCACCCTCGCTACCACTAATCACTAGCCTCCTACCCAAATTACGACGGTTTTTAACGTCCTTTGCGGCGGTTACAACCGCCTCTAATGTGAGTTTGCGACGGTTCGTCATTTGTCGCAGATTCGTGCGTCGCGAGGCATTTTTGCGACGGTTCTGAAAACCGTCGTTTCAACCGTCGCAAAGTTTGCGACGGTTTTGAAAACCGTCGTTTCAACCGCCTCAATATTCCTTTTTTTGCGACGGTTCAAACCGTCACAAAACACGTTAAATTTTTTTTTTTGAAATTTCGCGACAGTTATCAACCGTCGCTATATTTATTTTGAACAATTTGATCCAAAACATTGCGACAGTTATCAACCGTCGCAATCCTAATAATTTAAATTAAAAAATTATTATACAATATTTCATGATTTTTTATTAAATAAAATAAAAAATATTTATAAATTAATATCATCCACATAATTTAAATAAACAATTAAATAACTATTGTAGCTAAATTCAATTTATATAATTTTTTCAAAATAAATAACACAAATTCATACATTAACTTAACTAAAATAATAAATAACTCCATGAAAGATAAACATACACAAATATTCAAAACACAAATATTCATACACAAATATTCAAAACATTAGTGGAGTGGCTAAACATACAAAACAACTCCATGAAAGATAAAAGTTTATGAAAATATCTAATCAGTCCATAATGATGTTGTTCCACGATCATCAGGTTGGTGGCTAGAAACAGATGAATGTCTACCATCTATTAGCGATTCTACGTCTGTTGCCTGGAAAAAAAATTACATTAATCTCATTGAATCTTGATAAACATTGTCAAATACTAATTAACTAAATTTCTCATATAGCAAACATTAATTGTTACACAATTAAAATTTTTAACCAAAGACAAACAGTTCGATCTCATGGGATTTTATAAACAGGTTTCCTAAGAAAATAATTTTACCTTTTTTTCTCTAGAATTTTGCATTTGCAACAAGAAAGCAATTTGCTCCTTCAACATATCAATTTGTACTGATCATACCAAAAGGATTAAAACCATCACTAGCCAATGCAAGACGCACATTTCGCGGGTCTGATGCAAACCAAATGTGTTTGAAGTCAAAAAATTTCCAAGCTTCAGAATCTCTAGGATGCCTCAACATTCCATCATTTTTACCATCGATCGCATGCCATCTCATATCCTTGGCCGTCTTCGAGGACAAAAGTAATCTTTGTAACCATGGTTTTAATGGAAAATAAAGAAGCACTTTTGTAGGAACTTTCTTTCGTTTATTGCCATCACTAGACACCCCAACTACACCAACTTTTGCTTTTGATTTCCATTTGGAAGTGTTACAAATTTTGCAGGACTCCCTCTCTTCATCTTCCTTATTACCCCAATAAAGCATACAATTATTCGGACAAACATGGATCTTTTCGTAATTTAAACCAAGCTTTGTGATTGTTTTCTTGGCTTCATAGAATGATTTTGGTACATTTGCAAATTCAAATGCATCTTTTAATAACTCTAAAACCATTGTCATGGCTTTATCAGTCATTCCACATAAACATTTGATGTGATACAACTTTACCAAAAAAGATAGTCTTGAATATTTAACACACCCTTCATACAAAGGTTGTTCTCTTTCTCTACTTAATTCATAATACTCTTTCGCCTCTTCATACCTTTGCTGACTTGCATTTGGCACCGTATCTTCATTCCGATCAATCTTGACATTTGATTCAATGGGTACTTCGTTTGCATGCTTTTTAACTCCAAAAGCATCGTCGATCATGTTCTGAAGATGATCATCAACGACAACTGTGTCTTGAACTATATTTGAAACACTACTAGGTGAGATAGTACTAGTTTCTCCTATGGAGTCCCCATGATGTACCCAAATTTTATATCCCGTTGGAAATGGTTTGCACTTTAGGTGATCGTACATTACACTTCTACTCTGCGGTTTTTTGAAACCACAACGTTTACAAGGGCATATTATTTCGCCATTTTCTAATTCATCTCGAAAGGCAAAATTAATAAATCCCTTTATCCATTGATCATATTCAATTGATGTGTGTGGCTTCATAATCCATGACTTATCCATTGCTTCAAAGAAGAAACACATATGTTATTTTGACACATAAAGAAAATAAACCTCTACTTAATTCATAAAGTAGATTCACAAAACATAAGAATATTATGTGTTGTAAAACAAGTACTAGTATTAGGGTGTGTAAGAATTGGAGAAGACAAAATTATTGATAAATTTTTTTGATAAAATGAATTATTGATATAATGGTAGTATCAATAAAATACATCTAGTTCATTTGATAAAATAGATTCCAAAGAATAAAGTTGGATAAATAAAGAATAAATAAAGTTGGATCAATAAAATACCTGTAGTTCTGCCTTTACAACAACCCGTTATTACGACAAAGCTCCTCTTGATGAGTATGGTCTTCAGAGAGATCCAAAATGGAGTCACCTTAAAGATGTTCACAAAGCTGTGAGCTTATGCAAGAAGTCTCTACTCAATGGTGAACCTATTACCCAAAAAAGTTAACCCTTACAATGAAATATTATTAAAAAATATGTTGGTGTAACAGGGTGTTACAACTTTAAATAGTATTCCAATAAAACTATCTTTTTGTTACAGCTTATACTATCTTTTTGTTATTGGTTGGAGTAACAGGGTGTTACAACTTTAAATAGTATCCCAATAAAACTGTATGTCGAGCTCAACTTCTAATTTTAAGAACATATTTTATTTTTTTTCTACAAAATTCAAGTTTTAGTTTTATTGAAATATAAATATTTTTTAAAAATTAGAATTTGAGTTTTAAAAAATAAAAAAGTTACTTCCAATTTTATTATGTGTGGGTTGTATGGACAATGGCCTAGTCTTGTGTAAGACCCCTAAATTTAATATTAATTTTGGAATTAATATTTAGGGTATTTTGGGGATATTTGTAAAATATTTAATATATGTATGTTTTGAGTGAATATATATATATATATAAATATTTATTTTGGAAGATGAATTAAAATTATTGGATGAAGAATAAATTAATTTAATTACGAGTAATTAAATTAATCGGACAGTTAATTAAGGATTAGCGGCTAATTGCAAAACGTTTAAGTGCTGAAGGATCCAACAATATTTTAACATTAATTGTGATGAGGTGGCACATGGAGGTACCTATATATGAACTGCAAAGGACAGAGCAAAGACATAAACCTTTCTCTCTTCCATACTGCATGTAACAGTACCCTTCTCTCCCATTCTGTTCTGCTTACCAGTTCACGATTTCCAAAGAAAGGAAAAAGAGAGTTTCTCAAAAGTGCCATTACTTGGAAATCCAAGCACCGAAACACCAAACCCCCAGTACAAAAGTTGTTCCCCACATCATTACGGAGCTAAAGAACCCAGTTTCGTAGCAGCAAACGCAGGCGGGAGTTTTGCCGTTTTTGACGCATAAACGTGAGCAGAAGTAGAAAACGCAACAAGGGTAAGGGCACCTTCCACTTTCTAGTTGCATTAGGGTTGTAAATACATATTGTTATGACATGCATGTTGTTCCATTTCTGTTTTTGAAGAAAAACTGTTTTGCATGTCAATTTGAAGAATGAGAAATGCATTCTGTTGATGTTGATGATTTTGTGATGTTGGCTATTTTTGCTGATATAACATGCTATTTTGCTTATGTGGGAAAGCTGAAAAATGTTTTGCATGTTATTTTAAAGTTGATCAAAATGCATGTTCATAAAACTGTTTTGCATAAAATGCGAAAATGCATACTGATGGTATTTTGATGCTGTGTGATGATTTCTGTTTGACTGAATGTATTAATGTCATTCTGTTTCTGTTTCTACTTCTGATGATTCTGGTGTGAATCATTCTGTTTTGCTTCTGATGATTCGGGTGTGAATCGTTCTGTTTTGCTTCTGATGATTCTGGTGTAAATCATTTTGTTTGCTTCTGATGATTCTGGTGTGAATCATTCTGTTTTGCTTCTGATGATTCTGGTGTGAATCATTCTGTTTTGCTTCTGATGATTCTGGTGTGAATCATTCGATTTTGCTTCTGATGATTCTGGTGTGAATCATTCTGTTTTGCTTCTGATGATTCCGGTGTGAATCATTCTGTTTTGCTTCTGATGATTCTGGTGTGAATCATTCTGTTTTGCTTCTGATGATTCTGGTGTGAATCATTCTGTTTTGCTTCTGATGATTCTGGTGTGAATCGTTCTGTTTTGCTTCTGATGATTCTGGTTCTGTTTTATGATGTTCTGGTGTTGATGATTCTGATTCTGGTTCTGTTTTTGATGGTCTGATGTTGATCATTCTGGTTCTATTTCTGATGTTGATCATTCTGGTTCTGTTTTTGGCTTCTGTATTCGACTACAGGCATGCTGTATTCGAATACAGAATGTTGAAATTACAGTTTCAGCTTATGTGTTCGAATACAAGGGATCTGTATTCGAATACAGATTCGGGTTTTCAGAAATTCCATGTTTTTCAACATTGTTTTGTGAACCCTATGTGTTGGGGAGTATTGCGAAGGTTTATGAAGAATTAAAATGGAATTTTTTGTGATAGTTTGAAGTGGGGGTGATGAAGTTTTTGGGACTTTACTGATATAGTGAAAAATTTTGATTTGTGCACTGATACTGCCTCTGTATTCGACTACCAGGGGGCTGTAGTCGAATACATAGTGTTAATTTTTCACTATTTTGGCTCCTTTATTCGAATACAGAGAGGCTGTATTCGAGTACAGATTCGTATTTTCTAGAAATCTCAATTTTAAACATTGTTTTATGAATTTTAAAGAGTTGAGGAAAGACTTATGATAATTCAGAATGGAATTTTGAGATAATGTAAAGTGATAATGATTGCTTAAATGTTTAATCATTGATGTGTTGATGATGAAGTTAATTGTGTTGAGATGTTCTAGGGGAAATGCTGGAAAGGCTGAGTGTTTATGATTTTTTTCGCATACTGTTTTCAGTGAAGAGAAAACATTGCATGTCCATGCATTTCATAGTCAGGTGGTGACCGCGATGGGCCACAGAGTAATGCGGTGACCGTGATAGGCCGCGAAGTTAATTAGTAACCACAGTAGTGGGCTACGGAATGGCAGCGTGTTCGTGGTGGTCTATTCTATCCGTGCGAGGATTTTACTTCTGTGTATTTGGCCTGTGAGAGGCTAATACACGTGTATGTAGTAACCGTGATGGGTTGTAGAGTGGCTGCGTGTTCGTGGTGGTCCATTCTATCCGGTTTCAGAGTGGTCGCGTGTTCGTGGTGGTCCATTCTATCCGGGCTGCGGAATGGCTGTGTGTTCGTGGTGGTCCATTCAAATATGTGAAACGTGCTGGTCTGTTGAGCGACTGTACTGGTGCTGATCTGTTGAGCGACTGCACTGGTGCTGATCTGTTGAGCGATTGCACCATGGTCTTGAAGGCCGTTAAAGTCTATCATACATATAAATTGTGCTGGTCTGTTGAGCGACTGCACCTTGGTGATTCCAAGAAATTGTATACATGAGCATAAACATATTGCATCACGGTGATTGACCGGTGGGTCACGATTTGGGCATATGTTGATGATTGGAAATTGATGTGTGTATAAGTACTTTTTCAAATATGAATTTCTGATAAATGATTGTGATTGCTGAAGTATTGGATGTACTTATGACATATTTTTCCATGTTAATTGATTGTTGTTTTGAAAAGGCATACATGTCATGAAATTTCAAAATGAGCATCTTTTTCTCATCATTGTTATATGATATGCCATGGGTGTATTTGTTGCTGTGAAATATATGCTATGTGATTATTTGTTAATTTCGGTCGGTGACCCTTTACTATTATTGTGGAAATTGGGCTTTGCCCTCAGATGATACCCGAACCCGTCCCACCGACGGTTACACTAACGACGGTAACGTCGTTAGTTTTCCCTGATTTTTCACGTACGGCGTATTCGTGGACAACGCAGAGGGGCGGACAACTGGCTGAAGACGAGACTTGTAGAGGATACGGTGGAGACCGTGCTACTGTAGCTTAGTGCATGATTAGTTAGACTTGATGTCTAGGATTTTAAGTTGGGAAAATGTAATTTTATTTTGGGAATTAATGTATGACTTTTCCGCTGTATTATTCTGCACTCTAATGCTATTTAGTGGCCACAGGCCGGGTGTTCGCTTTTGAAATGAACTGATGAAAATTTTATTTTAATTCCCTTGACATTAATTTTGGAAAACTCATTTTAATTATTTATTGAAAAAAAAAATACACTCGCGCTGTATTTTAAACTCGGGGTGTTACATCTTGCACCTCAGCAATTGAGTTTAAGGGAGGATTTTGTTAGATCATTTGACTATCATGGGTTGGGTCTGCTATTGTAAATGGGTTTGGGCCCTCTTTGCACTAGTTAATTTATGTTTTGAGTTAGTATACTGGAATTAATTTAATGATAGATTCTTTTTTCACTTTTTAATTTTTAAAAGCCTCTAAAATACATTTTTAGGATTGATTAATCCAAATAACATTTGAGATGAGAGAAGGAACTCTCAACTTGATTAGTTGGTATTCTTGGTGTATAAAGCACTCTTTGCTGATAACAGAATATACAAATTCATGTAGCATATAAAGCTTAATTCGTAACAGGGCTAACTTGGTGTCGGGGTGTTGTAAAATATGTTTTGTTAAGAAAATGCCCTTACAATGAACACAATGCCTTTAATAAAAAAAAAACCAGCTACAAGATCAGGATTATGTAATAATAATTACAAGTCATACTGATGAAACCTTGCATCTCAATTTTGAAAATCTCTTACCAATCGTCCACCTGCAATTATGGCAGTAATGGCAACTGCTGCCTTAACAGCTGCAAGTCCAAGAGCTTCAGCAATGGTTTGAAAACCAACCTGGAAACAAAGACTGTTTCTTTTATGCATATCAAACTAAATCATTGAATTTTTCATGTCATATATTGTCTCATTCTTCACAGAGGTCCATGCAACTTAATTGTATCAATAATAGCTAAACTTCAGGACAACAACATTGTCTACCTATCAGAAATAAGTATTTTAAAATAAAAGGGAGTGTTTAGAAAAATGTTACCCATCCTTTGGAAGAATTAGGTGAAATAAGAGGTATGAGTATTAGCAAGACTACGACAGCCAAATCCTGAATAGAAACAAAGAAGAGTAAAATCAATTTTAAGTCGAGATACTGCAACGTCAATTAAAAAAAGATATGAACGACATTTAGAGCTAATAAAAAACAGGCAAAATCTGAAATCTCAAATTCACTCAATTGATTAGATAGAGAAACAAAGTGTAGGATGCTTGTTGAGGATCTCGACAGAATGATAGCTATTAATCTTGGATAGCCGCGTGTAGCGGCTGACCCAAAAAACACTAAAAGTAGGATGCTTTATGCCAGTTTGTTTTTCTTTAAACTCAAATAAGCTAGAGGCATTTCATTAAATATTTCTTACAATGAAGTTTCATAATTACAACCATAATTTTACCTAAACCATTTTTGCAAGCACTTTCATGATATCATCCATAGTTGGCCTATGCAATGGATCATCTTTCAAACAATCCTTAGCTAAAAAACATAAACACAAAGCCTTTGGAAGTGAATAATCCTTCAAATTTGGATCCATAAAACTCTTCAATCCTTCAAAACAACCACCTTGATCACTACCTTCCCCCAACAAAAAACCAATACAATCTTTAATTGATTTTCCATCAAACTTTTCTCTTCCTGATATCAACTCAAGCAAAACAACCCCAAATGAAAAAATGTCAACTTTTTGTGAAACTGATCCCTACAAATTAAGATTGTTAGAAACCCCACCAACATCAGCCAATTTTCCTCTCCAATTTTCTGTTATGAATATATTTCTACTATTCACATTCATATAAGCATAGGAAGGAACAGAACAATAATGTAAATAGTATAGACATGTTGCTATGTCAAAAATTATTTGTATCCTTCTAAACCAATTGAATGAATTGCATGGATCAATTAAACAATCCCTTAAGCAACCATTTTTAGGTAACTCAAAAACTAAGTTGAGTTTAAAGAAAAACAAACTGGCATAAAGCATCCTGCTTTTAAACGGCTTCTCATACTGGCATAAAGCATGATTCATATGATTTAAATCTCAATAACCACAATCATACATCTCTTTCCTAAGTGAAACCAAGAAAAACAATTATTTTTGTATTCTTTCCATAGGAAGAAGGCTTTCACTATAAATGAAAATCTTATCTTTCTGTTTAAATTGCTGTCCTTTGAAACCGAGCACCTCAATCGTCTTAGTATTTAAATCAAACCAAGCTATTTCATAGTCTCGCAAAATAGGGAATAAAACCTTAATTTTTGATCCATAAATTTTGTAACTAATAGTAATAAAAGATATGTTAAAAAAGCAAGTATGTATCAATTAATTAATGGGAGCTTCTCAATTGAGAGAAGTATTTAACTCTTAAGAAACAGTAAATGCCCTAGAAATTTTTGGACATCAACATATAGAAATTTTCAAACAAACAGCACTAACAAACAATATATAACTCCAAATGGACATCAACATTTTTGGACAAACAACATATAGAAATTTTCAAACAAACAACATATATACATCAACATTTTTGGACATCAACATTTTCAAACAAACAACATATATACATCAACCACAAGATTCACAACAACCATACTTAAATTAACCTCTAAAGCACTAACAATGTACCATAATCATAACCAGAAACCTTAGGAGCTGCAAACACCAAACAAACAGCAAGTATGCCCTACCACAACAATGAATGCATATGATATCAAAGCAATAGGGTTCGAGCTACGGTTCGAACTGGGGTTCGAGCTAGGGTTCGAACTCAAGTGAAGGGACAAATAGTTAAAGGAAGCACAACAAGATAAGAGACGAAGGGAGGCCGCGAAGAAATTACCTTATATAGCACAACAAGATAAGAGACGAAGGGAGGCTGCAAACAGAGACGAAGGGAGGACGGAGCAAACAGAGATGGAAGTTAGTGTCGCATCTTTGGGGAAAACGAAATGGAGGAGGGAAGGTTTAGTGTTGCGTCTTTGGGGAAAAAGAAATGGAGGAGGGAAGGTTTACTCGCGTCTCTGGGGAAAACGTAATGGAGGAGGGAAAACGAAATGGTTGAAACGCGATTTGGAGGGATAATGTGTTTTGGGGCGGCAGCGGTTGTCAAAAACCGCCGCAAGAACCGTCGCAATCTTTTTATTAGGGCGGTTGTCCAGGAACCGTCGCAAGCCAAGTGTCGCAAATCTGTAATTTTCTTGTAGTGGTAGATTTTATAAAATATTATTAAAGAGTGTAATATATTACCGTAACATTACATCTATGGAATTTGATCATTCCTCGGTATATGGGGTTGGAATATCTAACACCAAATATCAAACTTAATAAAATTACACATCCAGTAGTAAATTTATTATGAATTCAAATTAAACCTATCCAACTTTTTTTGACTCATATAACCAATCCAACTTAAATAGAACGTTACTTTATAACCAATCCATATAACAAATCCATATAATTTTACCTTAAAAAGAGGAAGAACATTAATTTAAAAAACTATTTAAAAACATAAAATATTTATTTGTCTTCGTTGATTGATTTTTATACTAATGAAGTCATAAAATACTTATATCAGTTTGCATATACTCACAATAAAATAATATCAACCTCACAATAGCTCTACTACCAACAACTAACAAAATGGCTAAATACCCCTTTTAAGGTTGTTAATCCATAGCCTCAAGGATCTATCACAAATAATATCATATTTATAATTTATAATATAGGTTAATAATATCTACTATTAAACTATATAAGATCTAAACGTTTAAATCATCTAAAACTAATAACATAACATAATTCAACCGTTGATTTGGTCAAAATCACATTTTATAAAAAATTATTAAAATATAATAGAACATATACATGCGATGTACGAAAAGAAAACTATAAATTAATATATTTTATTATTATTTTAAGGGATATTTTTTATAAAAAAAAAGAAATTAAATTTAATAATTAGTTTCAATAACCTTTTTTTCACATTAAATTTTAAAATATATGAAAATTGTTACGTCAAAAGGTCTACACTTATTATTAATCTTCAACCGATATGTTATATAAACTACAAATATATTGAAGAGTCTATGAAAAAAATGGAACTTGCAAAAAAGTTTAAATAGTGCAATCAATAAATGCGACTTGTAATTTTTTTTACAAAGGCTTGTAAAAAAGTATGTGGGTTTGTAAAAGATTGAAAAACATGTATTATAAAAACTTATTCCACAATAAAATAATAACTATTGCAAAAAATTTTATTTACTAAGAAAAAAAATATGAAAACTAAATTAATTAATAAACACATTTACCAAAACAACAATTAATATAAAATTCAAAAAATATTTTCAAAATTATATAAAGTCAACAAAAATATATTTTCAACAAAACAAATTTGGTACTTTTTCAACAATTATATTATATATTCATATAAAGTATCAAAACTCACATCTTTCTTAGGTGTAAGGATGTGAAAAGTCAAAAAAATCTAAACAAATTAAAGAATGTGAATAATAAAAAAAATTGAGATATTAAAAACATGTTAATAATTAAAAAAATCAATTGAAATCTTTTAATAAGTATAATTAATTTCCAGATTTTAATAAAGATACTTAGTTTATTAATTTACCCATGATTTGGGAGTGAAATACTTCCCTTAGTTGCTAACCAACTTTTATATATAATAAGGATATTAACAATAAAAATAAAAAGCGTACAATAAATTTGTACACGAAAGTTTCATGATAAAAATAATTAAGAGAAATATAACAAAGAACAACATAGGTAACAAAGATGACAAAATATTAGAGAAGAAAATAGTATAGAAAAAAAAGTGATAAACTTCTACCCGTCTTTGCCCTTTTTTTTTATTAACATTGAAAATGTTATGTCGTTAAATCTTAACTCAAATGCTGATATTGTTAGATTGAACGTCTTGTTCGGGCTCGAACTCGGGACTTCATAGTTGTGTGAGTTAATTATGATGGAATTTATCATCTCTTCTAAGATAAAAAAAACTTTGAAAATGTTATAACATGTAAAAATGCAAAAAGTAAAATAAAAGTTTGCACTTGCAAATAGTATTTCAAAGGTCTCATAACGTGGTAAAGACAATTATTCAAATTTTGGATTCAAATTATCTTTTGGAGTGAATTCCATGCAACAAAGATATGATCTAAAGTTTAAGAAGAACGATTCATTGATGTTTTTTCTCAAAAGTTTTCTGACAATGTTCTAACTGAAGAATGTGTTGAAATTATACTTCAAAAAAAAGAGAAATAAATAGGTAAATAAATGTATTGTAATTGTATTAAAGAAAAATAAAAACAAAGAGAAAAATTAACATTTTAGTATTGTGTGAATTAACTAAAACCAAATATTAATGAAAAATACATAGAATGATAAAGTATAAAAAATTGCTAAGAAAAATTTGAAATCAAAAAGCAAATAAATAATATAGTATTGTAAGAAGTAACAAAAACATAAATTAATAAATAGTTAGAATACAAAAATATATATAAATAAATAAAAATATATGTATCATTTTATTATATTTTTTTGATAAAATATCATTTTATCTCCGGTTTTATAAAAATAAAATAAAATAAACGAATCTCCTACTCTCAAATACAATCTGGACTAGATAATGTATTGTGCTCGTAAAATCACTTGATTACTATGAATTATCTAGATTGCAATTGAATGAACCCTAGAGAATATGCGATGAAAAAGTTCGTTATATATTCATTCGGAAACCGGAAATTCCCTACGTGTCAGATTCCTCAAAGCACATGGCTCCCCAACCTATCCAAATTCTCGCTCCATGTTATTCGTTGTGCTTTTTTATCCTCACTTGTTTGTTTGTTTCTAATCTTGATTCTTGATTTTCAATAATAAAATAATATGTTTAATAAAAGCTCATAAAAGTCCAAAGCATAGCAACTTTTAACACATGCACCCATGAGCAAACATATTCCTCTAGCTAGAATACATATTAGGATTTCCTTCACGCAATTATAAAGGTCGAAATCGTTTATCAATAATAGGAATTTCTACTATACACTTACAGTTTTTGTACATTTACTCTTTAAATCAAATATATTAACAATTATTTTTATGAATGAAAGAGTTATTTATTGATTTTTGTATTTTAGGAAAGAACATTTCATAAGAAAAAAAATCATTTCATTGATTATAAGCATTATATTGATCTTTATAAATTTTTTCATAAAAATATTCATTATTTACTAATATGAATAATAAAATTTCAAAAAAAAAAATTATTTTTATGACATTGTTGGTAAATGATATTTAGTTATTATAATTATATAAATGATAGAATATAGTTTTAAAGAAATTATTTAACTATTAATTTAAGGGAATTGCTAGTTATTGGGAAGGAATTCATCATGAATTATTGTGAAAATGTTTTAACCTTTGAATTTTATTAGATCACTTTTTTATATCACGGATAAATTACCATTCTAATCTTCGAAAGTGTAGGGTGTTGTCTCTTTATTCTCTGACTCAGCTAACTCTTTGTTCTATAACTCAGTCAAAAATTCAAATTAGTAATCGAATCATCAAGATAGTCTTTGAAATATTCATCTGATTATCATAAAAGTCTATAAACAATACAATTTACAATCAAAATAGTTTATGACCGTTTAAATGTCAAGAACTAAATTTATTGACATTTTAATGATTCGTGAATCATAGACCAAAATGACAGCGTTATATACTTTTAAGGACTAAAATGTAAGTTCACCCATCATTTTACATTGCCTCTCTCCTTTCTTGATTGGTTAGTTGTCCTATTATTAAGTTTTCACGAGTTGATCTTCGCATTATATAACATTCCTCTTAATTTAAAAATTAAATGTATCGATACATGTCAAATTGAATTGTGTACTTTAGAAGATCCTCATCAATAATTTACTAAGATGTAATATTAATTTTTTGATGTCAAATTAATATTCGAAATTAATTATTGAGTATAAAAAACATACTCATTTCATTATAGAAAATCTAGATTCAATAAAATATATACATATAAATAAATCCCATAAGTATAACTCAATTTATAACTACAAAGATATTAATATGTAAGAATCTTAGTTCGAACTTGAGATTCTCCTCTTTTCTACACTTAAGTTGTATGAGTCTAAACTCTAGATTTTTGTAAAATAAAATACATGCATATGATTTTTTTACAGTAAATACATACATATGATTATTTTAATGCATTTATCCAATTAAATTACACCTTTAATTTTGTATGCATATAAATCACACACACTTTCATGATTATCTACAAACAATTTATTGACAGTGATAGTGAAATATATATGGGGACATAGAAGCTACATCAATGTAACCCTACACCCAAAAATACAATGAAATCACATGTGATTTGTCGGACTCAACAAGGCATATGACCAATTAACCTAATCCAATCATCACTATCCCATTCATTCATATTTAGGAAACATTGCTCACAACCCCACTTTGATTGGCACATAATCATTCCTTGCCTTTTTGTACGAAAAATCACACCCTACCAAAAATAATCACGTTGATAGACTTCTAGGTTCTCCTCAAATTAGCACAAAAGAATTATATATATATATATATATATATATATATATATAGGAAACATATTAAAAATAAGTTTTATAACGAGATAGTTAAATTTTGACTACACTACCGTGATCATTTATGTACAGTTGTATGATCAAGTTAGATTTAATCTTTTTACTCTTTCATTATAAAATTTTTCTCATTTGATATGTTTTCTTTTATATATATATATATATAATATGCATGAAGGTGGGATCTAACTCATTAGAATTGGTTTTATCCAATAAAAAAGCATTAAATAAGTCATGATGAATTAATTAGAGAGGAAAGGGTAGCATGAACTTTAGGCAATATATGGTTAAAAAAAAAAAAGCATATCAAATTGTGTAATGAAGAAACAAGAAGAATGAATCTTGAAGACCTGTTCAGGTGCATAGCCTAGAGGCGAAAATTAAATATTACTTTATCTTTTACTTTTTTAAGGCTGTGAAGTGAAATGGAAATCATGGGATAATTTACATGCTTGGGTTTGAAGTAAAGCGGCAGCAAATAAAGTTGAATCGATTTATTAATTTTTTAATCACCTCCTCTTATAATTGCTTTGATTGTATATTTGCTTTCAGAGTAGAACTAATAAAATCATAGTATATTTTTGGCTAAATTGTATATGTTTTATTTATTTATTTATTTATTTTTAAAAAATGCAAATTCTATTATTAATTATACCACAAAATCAAACGTACACTAAGTCATAAATAACGTGACTCACGTGCTGCATAGAATCATTATATCTCAATCTTTTCACATAGTCAAATTCAAATTTCATGTCTGTTTAAAATTTAGAATGTGTCTGTAGTATTTAGATTGAGTAAGACTTGAATAACAGTGCCTCTGAAGATGCAGTCTACTTGTATGTGAGATGAAATGAAAACATATCTAACATTGTATGAATTGGAATGTTGAAGGAGTTTTATGAAGGATGTCCAGAGCCCATAAATGAAGGATGTCTAGAAACATATCTTTGCTGCTAAGAGCCCATAAATGTAGATGAAGCCACAAAGATGAAAGTACTGGTCAACGACGGTGAAAAACCTTCGCACTCTCGAAAAGACCAAGGAAGCTTATTGGTTTTTAAAAGACTATTTCTAATTTTTGGGTTGCTCATGGAAAATCCTAGGTTCTGTCTTGAACATTTAATTTTAATTTCTCTAGTCGATGTAATCTATTTTCAATCAAGAAATTTTTAATTTCTAATAATCACAATCATTATTTTTTTTCTTTTATTTTTCTCAATTGTGATGCGTTTTCTTTCACACCTTTTTGTTTGATGACAAAGTGAGTAAATGAATATTGAGAACAATATTTAAAAAAACATAAAAAATATTATGCAGCGAAAAAAATGCCAACTGTGAAGACATAAAATCAATTGTAAGTGTTTATTCATATATATATATATATCATTGAAAATATTTGTCACACTAATTAAGGGAAGCCTTTGAAATTCCTTTAAAATATTTTCTTTATAAATGAAAAATTTGTCCATCATTATTAATGTTTGTAATTATTAAAAAGAGGAAGAGTGTTAAAATCAAGTTGGTTTAGAAATAAACAACTAACAAATATATGATAACAAAGGATATTACAAGAACCATTTTATCCTTTGACATGTGTTTAAGTGTGAAGACAATGCTGATATAGCCCTACATAATCTTTTGACTATTTCTTCTGAAGAAGTCAACACACACAAAGTAAATCACTCCGTATGAAGTAACTAAGATATTCAAGACGAAAAACTATGATATGAAGAAAAATTATTTGGGAGCAAATGAAATCAATAAGCATTAGCTAAATGATCATTTTGGCTAATGAAATCAAAACAGGGCAAGGCAATATTGCTACACGCAAGACGATCTCTTCATTTAATATGCTGCAATATGTAAAAGATAGAATGCATCTGATTACCGGATCCACTGTATCAGAGTTACATATATCTAATTATGTGTCTTTGAATAAAAGTATTATAGATCGTTTGTCCATACACAAGTAACTTATTTAACAAAGCATGTCTCCAAGACAAATACCATTTAATGCTGATTTAACAAAGCATCACTCTTGATCAGTTACAGAATTCACCTTTCAACCTTGAAAGTATTTTTACAGTTACCTTTCAGTCCAGAAAGGATTTTTACAAGTTGCCTTTTAATGACTAGAATGATTTTTACAACATACTCAAACTATCTTAAGAGATAGACTTGAGATTCAAATTATGTTATGATAAAAAGTTTGTAGGATCAGAATCTACTCAACACTTTTTTGGGATTGATTGTCAACAATAATTCAATAAAGAGATCCTTGAATATAGTAAGAGAGTTGGAGTTTTTGCTTGATTGAAGAATTTTGTTTGCTCGAGTATGATTGCTTGAGTAATGCAATGATTGCACTGAAAACTCTTGCTTTTTGTTTTCACCTTGACATTCCTTTTATAGGCATGGAGAAGGTTAGAAATGACTCATTATAGTCGTTATTAATCCTGAGGGAAACGTCTTTTCGGAGTGAGATTTAATAGACCTGTGTGCTATTCAATCTAGAATGTTCTTCTTTGTAACAAGAACATTCTTGGTTCTATGTTGAATGGAAAACATGGATGAGTGATTTAGTAACTATCTAGTGTCAGTCCTTTGTTTTAGAAGTATGCCGATCTTTCTACAAAAGGTTCAACAACATTGTCCCTTCGTCCTTGATGTCCTTGTTTACAACTCATCGATATGGAGATCTATATGGTAATTGATCTGGAGGTTGTTTTGCTTATTTGGGCCTTCAGCTCAACTTTTAGGTTTGATTATAGTTTTGAGTAGTGTTGATTTGCTTTTATCTTAAGACTTGGACTATGGAGAATGATTTGTTTTGCTTCTGTCCTTAAAATGAAATAACCAGAATGATCTTGATAAATCAAAACGATCTTTTGATAGACCAAAATGATTTTGATTACCAAGAATGATCTTATAATCATTTTCCAGTTCAGTTAAGGCATGATGTTCTTTGATTTATATCATGGTGAGATCGTTGATTGTTGTATGAATGTATTTGATCACTTATCTTTGAATAAATCACTCAAAAACACAAGTTAAATAGTAACACAATCAGAATCATGATTAGAGATTAATTAACTTGTTTGTTTATCTTCAAAACACTTGATTTGAGATTTTTCCTCAACATATATTGCATCATCAATTTTTGAAGAAGCATTGATGAATACATAAGAATATCATTTTGAAATTCAAAAAGAATGTAGAAAGACAAAAAAGTGAGAACAATAGAAAAATCGCTCTGTGGTCAACAAGAGAGAATATTACTCTGAAAAAGCTAGTGACTCAAGCTCAATTTCTATACTTTTGTTGAAAGGTTATTGGTGTGCTGGTTGTGTTTAAACATTCAATTATATGCTAAGAGTTAACTGATTGTATCATTTGAAACTCTTAATAATCTAACCCAACAGTGGCAGATACCTCACATGCTGAACTGTACTAAGTTATTGTGAGTGTAAGTTTGTTCTTCTCACATGTTTGACTGTACTAAGTCGTTGTGGGAAGGCTAGGAATGGTCGGGTGACATAAGGGTTCTCCAGCTTCTTTTGTAATTAGGCTATTACTTTGTTAATGGATTAATTCATTCGAGTGAACAAGACAAAATCTCTCAGTGTATAATTTTTTTAATAAATATTTATGATATAGTATACTATTAGATTATTAGTTTGACAAACAAAAGTTGGTTATTTGGTTCATACTACATATAAATATTTATGAACCAAATATATAAACTTTTGTTGACTAAACTATAACTCAATTGTCTCTTATAAAAAAGAACATATGGAATATGATTTTGAGTAACTCAATTGGTTTAAGTTAAGAGTTAAGGAATTGGAGGATCTAAGTTCAGACTTGGGTGCAGAAAAAAAATACTAACATAATAACTAATTACTGACCGAAGTATCTGGATTTCTCTCTAAATGTACTCGCTAATAAATATTATGTTCGATGCTTTTGTAATTTTGATAACTAAATTAAAGATAACTAAATTAAAGACTATAATGATAATGTCTGCACACATTAAAAGATGATAATAATAATAATAATGCAATTAAAAAGAGAACCTAGAAATTTGTGGTCCTTTCATAAAAAACAAAACAGAAATTTGTGATCCTAAGTATCGTATTCTTAGTAAAAAAACCTAAAAAATCCATTAAACACTCATATGACCTAAATCAAATACAAAATAGAAGTACCGGAAAAAACCCAAGCCACAAGCCACTTAAAATACTATCTAAACTATTTGTGTAATGCAATTCTACAAAATTGACTTATAAGACCCTATATCCAACATGCATTATGGGTCTTATTACGTAGTTACTTCTCCCACTAGGCCACTGCATTTGTTTTGCTAAAGTTTATCTTTCAATTGATTATATATTATACTCATATATTTTAAATACAAAATAGTGATATGTATTGTATCAACTAATAAGTTTTCTTTTATTTACACAATGATATTTTATGAATATTAACATTCACATTTTAGAAAATAAATTATCTTATCTATTATTGCAAGACTAATAAAAATAATAATTTATTATAATATGTTTTTGTCAAAACATTATTAAATTTATTTTTTAATATTGACCGAGTCAATAGTTATTCAATCCAACTAATGATTCACTGGTTCGACCAATAACCTAAAGATATAGTGCTTTAATCAGGATGATCACTACTCCGAATTTTAAAACTATGCATGAGATTGGTTAACTGCAAATTTGGCCCAAAAAGGGGCAGCAAAGTTTACACTTTAAAAGCAATGACTACAACTAATAGAAAATTTTATCCAATACCCTCATATTTGTACTTATACTCTAACAAAATTTTAAAAATGTTAAATTTATTCTTCAATTTTTTTATTATTTTACCAATTCAAAATTCACTTTTTTTTACTGCTCAAAGATTTCTAGATCAAACAAATCAAGTTTTCTAGTATGTAAAAGATTTTCGGATATTACCGAAAAACTTTTTATGAGATATCTGGTATAGAAAGGTTTACCGGAAAATTTTAAAAAAATTTCTAGTACAGAAGGTTAAAAAGGTGTGTACCAAAAACCTTTAAAAATAGTTTTCCGATACTGAAGGTTGAAAATGTATACTACCGAAAACTTTTCACAAGTTTTTGTGTACAAAAGAGTTTACCAGAAAATTTGTGAAATTTTTTTTCGGTACACACATTTTTTTTTTAATTTTTATTTTATTTTATTCATTTGTATAAATTTTAACAGATATGGATAAACCGCTACTATTATGTGATAAACATGCATCAATACTACCAACGTTTTTTTACACAAAGCATGTATTAATAATTGTAATTAATAATATTGTATTAATTTATTATTGCGATTAATTATTATAATTTGTTTATTTTTTTATTTTAGATATTTGATACATGGGAAACTATTGTGAATTGAGCTAGAGAAATCGGTATAAAAAACAAAGTGACCATCATCATTACTAGATCAAATAAAGAGACATGAAAGAGAGGGAGAGAAATAAATTATTATTAGGTTGTGACAAAGGAGGAAAATACAAATGTGTTGATAGTTTAATTCGAAGTTCAACAAAAAGTGTGATCGTCCTTTCAAGCTTAGATCAAAACCATTAAAAGATGGTTGAGGATGAACAATTAAAGTAATTTGTGTAGTTCACAACCAGGATTACCTGATACTTTGAGGGACATGCATTTTTTGGACGTTTAGATGAAGAAGAGAAAAAAAATGTTCATGACTTAACAAAATGTAATGTTGCACCGAGGCATATATTACTCTCATTGCAAACTAAGATAAGAACAATGTTACTCAGATGTTATGAGAGATATTTTTTGGGTCCATCCAGATTCAATGAAGTTTTTGAATTTGTTTCCTATTGTGTTGATTATGGACAACACCTACAAAACCAATAAATAGATAATGTCATTACTTGAAATTGTTGGTATGACATCAAGAGATGACATTTGTAGTTGGATTTGCTTATTTGGAATGTGAGCGGGAAGTAAACTTTTGTTGGGCATTAAAGAGGCTAAGAGAACTGTTTGTTACACAAAATGAATTTCCTCATGTAATTGTGATATACAGAGATCTTGCTTTAGTTAAAACAGTTGGTATTTTATTTCCACATGCTGCAAATTTGCTTTGTCGATTTAATATCGACAAAAATGTTGGAGAAAAATGCAAGCAATATATCTTGAAGGATAGACAAGAGTTAGTATTGAATATGTGGAAATACATTATGTATTGCAGTGATGAAAAAGAGTATATCATGCGCTTGCACATGTTTGAGCAATCATGTGCCGAGAATAAAATGTTTTTTGATTATGTGAATGAAATTTGGTTGACTCCTCATAAAAGAAGGTTTGTTGAAGCATGGACAAATTGAGTGATGCATTTGGGGAACACAACGGCTAACAAGTATGTCATGTCACTATAAAACTTCGAAATGTAATTTTACTATATATTGTTGGATTGCTCCATGGTGATAATTTACATATAATGATAGGGTTGAGTCAGATCATTGGAAACCGAAGTTAATGTTGGAACATAGCATGGGTGACATGTGTAAATGTTGGGAGGTTGTGAACAACATGATAAAGTTGCAACTTAAAAAAATCAGGGGCGCGTTTAAGAAAAGTTTCTATGATATAGAGCATGAACACAACAATCTCTTTTATCAGAGATTGAATATATTTGTATCAATAGAAACTCAAAGGCGTATTGCTGAAGAATACGAGAAAATATAGTGGGTGGGTACCGACAAATCTGTATGTGGGTGCTCTCTCATACGAACGTACGGGTTACCTTGTGTTTGTGAATTGGCACAATATAAATTTATGGGTGAACTAATTCCTCTTGGTTTTTTGCATATTAAATGGAGGAAATTAAGCATGGAATGTGAAGTCACATAAGATATAGAAGATGGATCGAAGTTGGATATGTCTAATGAGATGAATGTCTTCTGGAAACGCTATCGATCACTTAATGTTATAGGAAAAAGAGTGTTGAAGAGTAAGGTGCGTGGACTTGCTTTTCCAACTACAAGTTCAATGTGTCCACCACCTGAAAAAGTTAAAACCAAATGACAAGTGAAGAAGAGTACGTGGAAGAAGCCAGATGGAAATGATGTATATCGAGACCCTTCTTACTTTGAGCATGTTAATGCAACATATTGTGAAGATCCTGGTTTCCAAACATCTAAATCATCAAAGAAGAGACATTCTCATTCATTAAAGAAACAACACTTCTCAATCATCTCAATCCTCAATACATTTGTTCTTGATACAATTTTATAATGTTATTCAACCATACATTGATGACATATTTAATGTGATAGCAAATGGAAATTGTGGTTATTGCGCTATTGCATCATTACTTGGACACGGTGAGGAGTCTTGGTGCGCCATAGTTTGGACCAAGAGATTGCTTCTGAAGGTGCAAACACGAGAAAGAGGGTTGAATTGTGTTTGCAAAACTTGAATTCTTTTGCTGTTTTGTTGAATTGATTCAAATTATTTGATGAATAAATAATCAGATTTAGCAGTGGATAATCACAACATAAGAACACAACAATCTATCCTGGTTCACCTTTAACTAGGCTACGTCCAGTCCCTTCCTTCAGAATGCCTTTTCACTAATTCAAACTCCTTTCAATTACAACACCATTCACCCTTCAAGCCAGTCTTCCCAAACAGCCTGACAACCCCAAACTTTTGAGGAACAACAACACCTTGATTATACCAGCCAAGTCTTCTCAAACAGTCTGACAACTCCAGAGTTTTGAGGAACAACAACACATTGACTATACCAGCCAAGTCTTCTCAAACAGTCTGACAACCCCAGACTTTTGAGGAACTTCACAACCTTAATCCTACAAGCTAAGTCTTTTTCTAACAACCTGACAACCCCAAATTTTAGAAGAAACTTCAACACTATAGGATTTTATACAAGGGATCGAAATTAGAACTGAGTAATTACTTCTAGAAAGTTGATACTCACAATACGCTTATAGTGAACTAGAGTGTTTGCTTCTGAAAATTTATGATGACAATCTGCTTCACACTCTAGGAAAAGAACACTTAGAAAATATTTATCTTTTAAGCAAGTGTTTCTCTCCTTTGAACTCTTTGAATACTTAGGAATTTTTTGCTCGAGATCTTCTATTTTTCGATGCTTTATTCTTCAGCATTAAGCCTCTATTTATAGTTGAAATTAGGGCTTTACTTTGATCTGATGCTTTACTTCTGGAGTGTATTTAGATTAATTCTGTTTTGAGAATATTTTGGAGTATTTTGCTCAGATTATGTTTCTGGAGTCTTTGCTCCGATTCTGTTTTGAGCATTTTACTCAGATTCCGTTTTGAACATACTTTTAGCTAGATTATGTTTCTAGCGTCTTTTTCTCCGATTCTGCTTTGAGCATACTTTCAGCTTCTAATGATGTAGCTTCTGATTTTTGCCTCTAATGAGATCCTCTGAAATTATCCTCCGACGGGATCCTTTGATTGTGTCCTCGGGTGATATCCTCTGATGATATTCGCTGATGATATTCTCTGGTGATATCCTCTGATGATATCCTCTGGTGATATCCTCTGGTGATATCTTCTGATGATATCCTCTGGTGATATCCTCTGATGTTTGCCTTTGATGATATCCTCTGATATTTTCGGGAGGTATGTTCTGGTACCCTCTGGTGACATCCTCTGGTATCCTCTGGATGTTTCCTCAAGTATCCTCTGGATGTTTCCTCTGGTATCCTCTGAATGTATCATGTGGATGTATCTTCTAGTGATATCTTTTGCATACGTCATCCTCTGATTTCTACTTCTGGTGACGTCATCTTCTGGTATATGCTTCTGATGACATCTTCTGATTTTTCATTCTTCTTCTAAGTCAAAATACGATTTTCATAAAATACATTTGTTAACATCAAAACTTTAATTGCAAGAACCAACTTGGTTCCAACAGCTTCTCATATAAGTTCATATGATAGATTGTTCCCAGGGCGCATTAGAGAAGTCAGAGATTCTTTGAAGATAATAAGCTTAGGTATTCAACCCGTAGATAAATAGATGTCCATATCTGATATGGGTTACGTGATTGCGACAACAGATAATATTGTTCTCGTCACGTTTGGTCAGACATTTTCTATGACTTTATTTCCTATAAAGGACTCATATTAAAGATTGACAAAAAATGATCGTGTTATATGTATTGGTTTTGTCAAAACAAGTCATTGGATTTCGATAAAATGATATTATTTTCTTAAGTAATACTTATTTTTTTTAAATAATAAAATTATTTATTATTTCATTCTATTTTGCAGTTAAAGATGAAATATGGATTTCCAATGCTAGACATTGCACCAGGTTGGAAGAAATATCGAACCGATGAGGCAACTTCTTGGGCAATAGCATATACAGGGCGTCTACAACAATGAGGGTATTTATTAGGCCATATGGAACGTGTTACACAAGATCAATCGAATGAACCCGTAGATGTCATTAGATGATCATTGATTTTGCATGAACTACAATACTTTAAAATTTCTATCAAATCACTTGTTATTAGTTCATTTTAGTTTAATTTCGTTATTTTTTCATCTTGTATTTTATTTAGTTATTAACTTACGTTGTTCATCACAAATAATATAAAATTAATGATATAACAATAATGTAAAATAATGAAATAAAAATAAAATAAAATTAAAAACTACAAAAACGATGTTCATCACAAATAAAAGTAACTACTAACTAGTGTTATGATGCGTTAAATATAAAACTCTAAAAAAGTAACTATATATGCCGTCATTTGAATTAGCATCATGTGCATTCAACCCTACTGTATAAGATCATCCATTTGTTGTAGTATAGATGGTTGTGAACTAGAAGCTTGTACAAAGGTGGTCGGGACATTAACATTTGGAACAAGGGGTACACCATTTGGTCGCACGAAAAGTGGATGAGATACCATATAGAACCACTCCAAATATTCATCCCAACACTCATATGGATATGTAGCTTGATGTATCCTATGATGCAGTTTGGTGACAAGGGTCAAATATCCAATCCATTCTACATATACATCAGATAATCTAGAAAGAACTGAAGGTGATGGTGGTGGAATATGTTGAATATATCCAAAATGTCTCAAACACCTCTCTGACAAATATGTCACTATTGTGCTGCATAATAGGAGGTGGCCGGTATATAACATGATATCATCGAAGAGAATGACATCCCTATGATTTTCCCATGGTCTCCATATGACTTCTGTAACATCCTAATTTTTAACAGCACGGATGCATTTTTTTTAAAACAACTTAATAAAATAATACATTGTAACACAAAACAACAAGAGTCATAATAAATACATCACATATATAAACAAGCCAAGATAGTTTTTGAGACAATAATCCAAAGTATACAAATAGGAAATACATCGGGGCTATGAGACCTATCAGACATCGCTCATACCTCTGGGGTATTCTCGGCAGACATCTGCATAGAAGTACTGCTACAAATATGTTATCCCCCCATGGTCACGTAAAAAAAAATAGAACATGGACTCACAAAAAAATCAACTATCAAGGTATGTCATAGATACAATCATTCCAAAATAAAATAAGTACAACCACAAAAAAAAAAAGAAACTAAAGTCCTATACAACCAAAAACTAATCTGATTATCCACTAACAACTATAATAACAAGGGTGACCTCCACACTCTGCACAAGTTCCTTTTAACGCAATATCTCTCCTTGAAGTAACTTTTTCCTCCTCATCAGCCAAGAAGGGATCAATCTCCTCAGAAGTCAGGTCCACCCACGAGATAAGTGGCTTCGGCGGCGCTGGAATCTCAAAATAGTTCACTAACTTAGTGACAGTCAGGAAAGGATCATTCAGCAAAAGTGGATGTTGTGACTCGACCTGTGGTGGCACCGATGATGCATCGACAAAACTTTGGTCCCCTGCTCGTAGGGTGGGAGTCACCACACCTACGATGGCCTCAGTTTCACCTCTAATTGAAGCATCCCCTGCATCTGCCCATGCTCCATTCACCCCTAGTACTAATCTTAAGGGTACATAATAGTCGATCCTCTCGTGAGTGAGCCCCACATGAAATACTGCTCCATCTCTCATACTTGTCCTCACCACTCTCTCCGTATATGTAGCCCTGCTTGAGATGAGGTCGTATATGTTAAGACAAAATCTCAGTTACTTGTTTTGATGTAAACAAATAAAGATTAATTAAAGACTCTAATTATTATTCGAAATAATGTGTTACTTAACATGTGCTTTTGAGTGTGTTAATCTAAGATAGGTACTAAGCAAAAGCAAGCAAAATCAGTTTAAGGAAAAAGCAAAAAATGAACTGCCAAGAACTTTCTTGATATATTTCTGGAAAACCAAGAACGTTCTTCACGTTTTTTCATTTCATAAAAAAAGTTCAAGTCAGCTTTTAATACAAGGAAAAATCCTGCAAAATTCGAATGAGTTTTCAGTACATCTACAAGGAATGTAAAACACTCATATTAGCAAAAGAAATACTCCAAATGATCAAAGGAGAAAAGACATGACTGAAGGAAAAATGACATAATCGTTCAAGATCAATCATTCTCCATGTTCAAGAACATTCTCTAGCTTCTATGATATAAACCAAGAACGTTCTTGAAACAGAAACTTCAGCATGACTTTGAGACATATATTCTCATGATAAAAGACCCTTAAACACTATCCAAATCAAATGACAGATAATGCATCAAATTAGAAAGTCTTGCAGTCAAAAAAAAGAAAGTTTCAGTCAACAATCTTGTTTAGAAATCTGATTTTTTACAACCTGACCTGTGACCAAGGGAACCTATGCAACAATCATATTATATGTCATGGACCTCCTCAAAGTCTAAGAAATAACCATCAATCACTTACATTCATACTTGAAAGTCTCACATTCATCAAGAGAAATTAGTATAATTCATTCATGAATCTATTGTTATTAGCTTAATGAAATCTTTTGTAAAGAAACAAGTGTTGGGATTAACCAGATTCTACCAAAAAAATATAAATCATTATTGTGTAAACTCAAGACTATAAGAGTTGTTTATAGTTTAAGTAGTTTGTTAGAAAATCCTTTTATGGTTAAAAGGTGAAGTGTAATCTCCTCTCAAGATTGATAGGTGACTGGATTGAACTCATTTATGGAAGGAAGTGATTGTAGTTTGTAACAGATCAATGTTGATCTGAGCTAGGTAGTGTAAAACCAAGAAGGTTGTTGGTTGAACACTTAGTGGAAAATCACACAATTGTGAGGACTGGACGTAGCCCAGGTTGGGTGAACCAGGATATATCATTGTGTGGTATTTCTTCCCTATCTCTATTTACTTTCAGTCTTTGTATTATCAAAGTTAAATAGACAAGTTGATTTTTGTTTTTAACTAACCAAGAACGTTCTCCATTTCTGTTTTCACAACCAAGATCAATTTTGAGTTATTTTCTTAAGTTTTAACAAGGAGTTTTTAAATAAGCAAATTTACAATTCAAACACCCTTCCTTGTAAATTGACATTGCTACTTCAGTATACCAAAGCAGTCAGTGAATGCCGGTCAGGGAAGTCTAACGACGTTTCCGTCGTCAAGGTAACAATTGGTGGAACAAACTCGGGTAACATTTGACGGAAAATCCCAATTTCCACAATAATGTAAAGGGTCACCAAACGAAATTAACAGTTAATATTTAACAAATATGTCATAAAGACAAACAGTAAACACTTAGCAATTACGACATGATAACAAACAATAACAGAGCACGTATATACATATATCATATCATAACAAACATGACTCCCATGCTTAGCACACTAGTGCAATGCTTATATGTCACTGCACATGATTCCAGAATTTTCAAACCCTTCTCAAAGGATGTAAATCATAAATGTACTACCTCTCGTACACCAGTACTAATTACTCAGGTACCACGTATCACAAATCAACACAATTTACCAGAGTGTAGTCTATCACATACCTACACGACTAAAAATCCTCTTAAGGATAAGATGGACCAATCAACTCATGGAACCATCCTGTGGCCCATCACGGTCACCACTAACACTGTGGCCATCAAGGTAACCACTAACGATGAAATGCATGAATATACTCTGACTCTTTTTACAACAATCATTATGTAAATGCAGCTATTAAAAGACCCACCTTTTAATACCCATTAAACACTAATAATTTTTCATACCTTTCACAGAGCATACTCAAAACACACTCTCGTTAATAACTTTCATAACATGTAATAACACGTATTATTGCTCAATAATGCATAATCACATCAATATTAATCATCACATATTCACACATCAATCACACATATAAGGTCCCTATGTGCAAACTAAAAATTCAAATGAGCCCTTACCTCAATTATAGCTTTTTCAACAACAATTGCTACCACAATCGAAATAACGAAAATACCGCCGGTGCTAACACCTTCAATCAAATAGTGTTTGGGTTAGTCAAATTAGTCTTTGAGACTTTAATTACCTTACAACCTTTTCTGACTCCAAACCCCCTTAGAGTATATTTCACTAAAAGAGTTTACAATGAGTAAGGGCTTATAGTATTATTATTCACAAACCATCTTTCAACATATAAAACATACTTCTAGAAATTAACATTCTTCAATTTTTCAGAGCATTCACTAACAATCATTTGAAACGTCATACATTATTTTTCTCAATTTCTTTTACATAACCACATGTTTTCTCAAATTTGTCATAACTCATTTTTTGTTTCAAATAACTACAAGTTTGATCTACTACATTTTTAAAGACTAAGTGTTCAAACAAAGTACTTACCTCATAACAACATAACCACACAAAAATATCAATTAATGTTTTTTTTCTTCTAGTTTCGAAGTTCTAACTCTTTGAAATAATTTCATTCATTTCAAAATATACGATATATAGTTTTTTTTTCTTTTCTTATCAACAAGCTTTTATTTTAATTCATGAAATTATAAAGATCTATAAAAAAAATTTGTTCACCACCATAGTTTATCTAACTACATAATAATTCCAAAATTAATTCTCTTTCACACACAACTTTTAAAATCAAGTGATACATTATTTCTTTAAAACTAAATAAAAACGAATATTTTCCAATCCACACATACACATACTCGACAATTCAAATCTTTTTAACTTTCATGTTATATCACTCAACCACTAGAGCACCAAAGTTTGAGTTAACAAAATACTCTAAACTTCTTCTTTAAACTCAGTTCAAGAGTAATTAAAAGAGTAACATTTTTAACTCTAAACATATTAATTTCATAATCTAACTTTTTGCTCAAACTCTTTAACTTAGGTAAAATTTGAATTTTCACCACTTTAACAACTCAAAATTTTGTTGTAAAGTTTCAACTTCAGCTCAAACTCATTTATATAAAAACAACTCATTACATAAGTCAAGCACATTAAAAATCAATTTTTTTTTTGTTCCAGTTACTAACACTTATAATTCAACATTTTTAAAACAAAGTAACAAGCAAAATGAAATTAAAAAAAAATAGATGTTTCTCATTTCTGTTAAAATAACAACAACAACCACAAGCCTGTAGAAGGATTAATAACTCAAGAAGAAAAATCACTTATTTATGGACAAGACATTTTTCAACAAAAACACTCTAAAAAAATTATCATTTCTATCCAACACAAATACCAAAATAGAAGAACATGTGACCCCTTTTTCTTTTGAATCAATCAATAGGTTGTTAAAGAACTAAAATTTCATTTTTCCCCACAACAATCAAGCTCACTATTTTCATGTAAATGGGGAAGAGAAAAGAAAGTTTACCTCAAGTGAGTTTGCTGGAAAGCTTCTCAATGAGGAGGGAAATGTTTTGTCTTAAAAAAGTTTCTTCAAATAAGGTTTCGATCTTGACAAAAAAGGAGGTTTGTGTTTTTTTTCTTTCAACAAAGCACCAACACACTATATTTTTCTTAAAGAGAGAAGAAAAAAATTTGGAAGGAGTGAACATCCAAGGAGGGGGTTGCTGATGACTCTTAAAAGGGTCTGGTTTCTTTTTTTAATTTACAAAAAAAATTATTATAATTAAATATTTAAATTTTAATTAAAATAATCATTATATCATGTAATCACCTTTACACATATCACATCACTCACTTCTCAATCTACTTTAGTAAAAATATCTACTCTCGTCGCAACTCAATTGACAAATGAATTTATCAGCAACATGTGACATTTTGAAAATTTTATTCATTAATAATCTTTTTGTAACTTAATTAAATTATACTCTAATAAATAATTTTAATCATGTCTCTAAATATATATATTTTTTAAACATATTACTAACTCTAACAAAATATATTTTTGGTACTTAATTCCTTAAAATAAAAATTGGACTAATAGCCTAAACAATTCAAAACAAAATACAATAAAGTTGCATAAATTAATGTTTAGAAAATTCATAGTCTTACATTAATACTCTCCTAAAATTAGTTTCGTCCTCGAAACTACAGGTCGATAAACAAATCAGGGTGTTGTTCCCTCATCTTACTGTCTAGTTCCAAAGTCGCATATCTAGTTTTTGGGTTCCAAAGGACTTTGACCAACAAAACTTCCTTGTTCCTTAACCGCTTAATCTTCATGTCCTCAATTCTTACAAGTAGTACTTCGAATGACAAGTTATCCTTTAGTTGAATTGTGTCTGATTTGATCACATGTGACGGATCCGAATCGTATTTCCTTAATTACGACACATGAAATACTTCGTGAATATTAGACAATATCGGAGGCATCGCAATCCGATAAGCCATTTGTCCAATTCGTTCAGTAATTTGTTCTGGTCCAATAAATTTCGGGGTTAATTTCCTTGATTTCATGGCTCTGTCAAATCTAGTTGTAGGTGTGACTCTTAGAAACACATGATCACCCTGCTTGAATTCTAAAGGTCTGCGACGTTTGTCCGCATAACTCCTTTGACGGTCTTGTGAGATCTTCATTTTCTCTTTTATCATCGTGACATTCTCTGTAGTCAGTTGCACCATCTCAGGTCCTACAGTCATACTTTCACCGTCCTTATACTATCGTCCTTATACTAGCACAAAGGCGACTGGCACTTGTGTCCATACAGAGCTTCATATGGTGCCATTCTAATACTTTTGTGGAAACTATTGTTGTAGGTAAACTCAATCAATGGTAATACATCATCCCAGCTTCCTCTATCATCTAATACTCATGCTCTTAATAAATCTTCCAAGGACTAATTCGTTCTCTCAGTCTGTCCGTCTGTTTGTGGATGGTATGTTGAACTCAATCTTACGCTTCATGCAACGCTCCCCAAAAGTGCAATGCGAATTTCGGGTCACGGTCTGATACGATACTCGACAGTACTCCGTGTAATCTCACGATCTCAACAATGTAGATCTCTGTTAGCTTATCTACCTTATAGATGGTCTTTACTAGTAAAAAGTGTGCAGATTTAGTTAATCGATCCATTATCACCCAAATTAAATCATTCTTTCTCCTTGTTTTCGGAAATCCAGTTGTAAAGTCTATTGAAATGTTGTCCCACTTCCATTCAGGTATATCTAAAGGTTGTAACATTCCAGCAGGTCGCTGATGTTCCACTTTCGCTTTCTGATAAGTTAAACAAGTTGATACATACTCCGCTACATGCCTCTTCATTTCTGGCCACCAATAATTCTGCCTCAAGTCCTGATACATCTTTGATGCTCCATCCATTTCTCCACTAACACATTCCTTCCACTCAATGCATCAGCCACCATATTGGCCTTTCCAGGTTGGTACTGCAATGTGAAATCAAAATCCTTGAGAGTCTCCATCCATCTTCTCTGGCACATGTTCAATTATTTCTAATCAAACAAATATTTCAAACTCTTATGGTCACCGAACATTGTGAACGTGCATCCATATAAGTAGTGCCTCCAGATCTTTAATGCAAAAACTACAGCAACAAGATCTAAATCTTGAGTAGGATAGTTTCTTTCATGAGTCTTCAATTGTCTTGAGGCGTAGGCTACAACCTTCTTGTGTTGTATCACAATACATCCCAAACCATGGTGAGACGCATCACAGTAAACATCATATGGTTCTTCTGGTTAAGGTAACACCAATACTTGTGAGGTTGTCAGCTTTTCCTTATGTAACTGGAAATTTTCTTCACACTTCTATGTCCATGCGAACGACTGATTCTTTGTAGCGAGTTGTGTCAATTCAGCTACAATCTTAGCAAATCCTTCAATAAACCTCCAGTAGTATCTTGTCAGTCTTACGAAACTTCGTATGTCTATGATAGTTTGAGGATGTTTCCAAGCGAGGACTGTCTCAATCTTTGTTGGATCCACAACGATTCTTTCCTTGGTTATCACATGTCCTAAGTAGTTCACTTCTTCTAGCTAAAACTCACACTTCGACATATTGGCATAAAATTGCTTATCACGTAAAACTTCAAGAACTTCACGAAATGCTCTCCATGTTCTTCCTCGTTCCTTGAATAAATCAATATATCGGCTATAGATTCTAATCATGTAATCGATAAAAATTGTTGGTACATTTGTAACTCCAAATGGCATAACAAGATATTCATAATGTCCGTAATGGGTTTCGAAAGTAGTTTTCTTAATATCTCCTTCTCTTACTCGAATATGATGGTAACTTGACTTCAAATCAATCTTCGAAAATACCGCGACTCCTCTCAATTGATCCATCAAATCATCGATATGTGGTAATGGATAACGATTTTTAATAGCTGCCTTATTAAGTTGCCTATAATCCACACATAAGCGCGAGCATCCGTCCTTTTTCTTAAATAACAATATCGGAGCTCCCCATGGTGACACATTTGGTATGATAAATCCTTTCTCCAATAAATCTTCAATTTGGCCCTTGAGCTCATTCAATTCAAATGGCGACATTCGATACAGCGCAATCGAAAAAGGTCAGGTTCTTGGGTGTAGATCAATGAAGAACTCAATCTCTCTTACTGGTGGTAATCCTGGAATTTATGTTCGAAATATGTCTGGGCACTCCTTGACAAGCACCGCATCTTCTATCTTTGCCTCCATGTTAGCCAATGACAGAAACTATTGAGTTCCTTCTCTCAGCAACACTCCAAGTTTGTTAGAAGCTAGATACCGAACAACTCCTGTGTCGGAGAAAAGAACCAATATGTGGGCACAATCCAAGATTGCATAATGATACGACATCCAATCCATACCGAGAATGATCTCGAGTGATTGTAGGGGTAAACAAATCAAATTAATCAAGAAATCTCTATTTTGAATAGTTACTTGATAGTGTAAGCATGCACTATTTATGGTCAAAGTCTTAGCAGGTGTGGAAACAACCAAATCAAAAGGTAGAGAAGATGTAGATAGCTTCAAACGGTTCACACAATCTATAGCAACGAAGGAAAGGGTTGCCCCCGAATCAAAAAGTGCAGTAAGTGGGTTACCTACAATCTCGCAGTCTCGTTGGATCAAATTTCTAGATTGATTTCCAACTTCAACACCCATGCAATAAACACATCCTTTAGCAGTAGGACGAGTAGCCCTAGTTTCATTCACTGTTGGTTCCACCTTTGGAGCCTTGCAATCCCTTGCAAAGTACCATGGCTTCTGGAAATTGTAGCATGGAAGACTCTTAGAGGTACAAGCATTTACATAATGTCCCTCTTCCCCATATTGGAAACATCGAATCACTTGTCCCAATTGTCTTCTGAAGTTCTGGTTCCCCGGGCGATTTTGACCCGTGTTGTTTTCCGTGATCGATAATAGGGCTTAACAACTTGTTTTCCGTGATCGATAATAGGGCTTAACAACTTGTTTTCCTTTGTTGTTCTGATGGTTCACCCGACTTGGCCCCCTGAACTAAAGTTCCCTCCTCAGTTGACCCTCTTGTTTTTCATGTGCTCAACCTCTCTACACTTCTCCACTAAGACATGGAAACACTGAATTCCTAATGGTAGGACATAGTCTTGAATCTCATACTTCAGTCCATTTTGGAAACGGTGACACATAAATTGTTCATCAACCTCTACACGGAAAAACCTAAAATGCCTTGACAATGACCCAAACTTAGCAGCATATTCACCCACTATCATATTTCCCTGGTACAGTTTAAGAAAATCATCACCCAACTTAGTTCTAGTACTCATTGAAAAGTATTTGTCTAAAAATTTCCTTTTGAACGACTCCCAGTTCACCTCCTCATGAGCTGATCCCATAAGAAGCCTTGTACTTCTCTACCCATATTCAGCATCCCCTAGTTGCACATTCGTAACATAGTTGACCTTCACCCATGTCTAGCAATTAATTATTTCAAAGATCTTTTCCACTTCCTGAATCCACTGGTCAGCTTTTTCTAGACTCTTATCACCCTTGACCTTTGGAGGATTATGACGAAGAAAATTTTCTAATCCCCTTGATTCAGCTGCACGAATCTCTCTTTCCTCTTCTCCTGATCTCGTAGAGTCTTTGGAGCAACAGAAATAGCCATGTTATTCATTGCTTCCACCATTTGATCATCTCGATTGACGTTGAATCTTGCAGTGTTGCTCCTTCTTGGAGGCATTGTTCCATACACAACCAACATCAAGTAGAAATCTTAATACAATTTAGAAGAATTCCAAAATATAACTTTCGACAACATCAACACTTCAGCACACTGCAACTACACAAGACCTAACAACTCTAACAACTTACTCCGATGCATGATCAGATAAGTACACCCAGCCTACATGTCGACCTACAATCTAACCAAAGCTCTAATACCACAATGTAGCACCCCAATTTTTAACAGCGGGAGTGCATGTTTTTTTTTTAAAAGCAACTTAATAAAATAATACATCGTAACACAAAACGACAAGAGTCATAAATAATTACATCTCGGATATAAACAACCTCAGATATTTTTTGGGACAATAATCCAAAGTATACAATTAGAAAATACATTGGGGCTATGATACCTATCAGACATCGCTCATACCTCTAGAGTATTCTCGACAGACACTTGCATAGAAGTACTGCTCCAAGATTGTTATCCCTCCATGATCACATAAAAAAATACAACATGGACCCACCAAAAAAATCAACTGTCAAGGTATGTCATAGATGTCGATATTCCTAAATAAAATAAGTACAACCACAAAAAAAGGACACTAAGGCCCTATACAACCAAAAACTTATCTGATCATCCACTAACAACTACAATAACAAGGGTGACTGCCACACTCTGCACAAGTTCCTTTTGATGCAGTATCTCTCCTCGAAGTAACTTCTTTCTCTTCATCAGCCATGGAGGGATCAATCTTTTCATAAGTTAGGTCCACCCACGAGATAGGTGGCTTTGGCGGTGCTGGAATCTCAAAATAGTTCACTACCTCAGTGAAAGTCGGGAGAAGATCATTCACCGGAAGTGGAAGCTGTGACTCGACCCGTGGTGGCACCAACCAAGGTACAGACGATCCATCAACAAACTCTGGTCCCCTGCCCCTACGGTGGGAGTCACCACACCTACGGTAGCCTCCGTCTCACCTCTAATTGAAGCATCCCCAAAATCTTCCCATCCTTCATTCACCCCGAGTACTAATCCTGAAGGTACAGTATAGTCGATCTTGAAGGTGCAAACACGAGAAGGGGGGTTGAATTGTGTTTGACTTAACTTGAAACTTTTCCTGTTTTAATACTTTCAAAACAAAACTTGATGTATAATTAAAACAGAGTTAGCAACGGATAAAAATAAAAATAAAAACTCACAGATTTTATACAGGTTCACCGTTAACGAGGCTACGTCCAGTCCCTTCGCCTTGAAGGATTTCACTAATTCAAACTTGAATTACAACTTTGCTACTGACCCTCCAAGTCAGTCTTCTCAATAGTCTAACAATCCTAGACTTCTTGAGGAAAAACAGCTCCTGTTCTTCAGCCAATCTGACACCCAAGATTGTAGAAGAATTCTCAACACTACAAATCTAATTGCCAAGTAACCTGCTACCTCTATTGACTCCCACAGCTTGTAGACTCTACTTCAACAACTTAGATTTGACAAAGTGGAAGGAAAACAACAAGAGTACTTGCTTTAAAAACTAAGACTCAACAATTGACTTATATGAAAATTTGAGAGTGTTTGCTTTTGAAGTGTATGACCCTTTTGTGATTTTTGATGCTAAGTAATCTGTCTTGTGCCTCCTTTTATAGATGCTGATTTGGGCCTCTTCCAATCCTTAAATTCGAGCTAAATATTGCTGGATTCTCTGGAAAAAATAAATTGACCAAACGGGCTTCAATTAATTCCAAAACATATCTTTTTTAAGCCTTTGATTTCTTTCATAAATTAACTAGCCAATCAAATCTGTGCATTGCTTCCCGCCACAGCTCCTGACTTCCATGCTACTCCAATTTAATTTATAACAAATCTTTTATAATATTTTGATAAAAATATCATGAGATCTTCACCATTAATTCCCATGATCAAATCTGCACCATTGGATCTTCATGCGATAGTCCACAGCTGGACCAGCTTGATTACTATGCTATTGTCCTCTGAATTCCGCCATTCATGGACCACACTTCATAGCCCTCTGATCTTCTGATTTTAGCCTTCCTGGATGCGCGCTTGATATGCTATGAACTTCTGGATTCGGCCATTTCTGGACTGCACAGCCTGTCCCTATGATTTCGGCCACTTCTGGGCCATGGTCTGATTTTCTGATCTTGACCATCACTGGACTCAAAAAATTATTTCTGAACCATTGATCTGGATATTTTTACTCTGATCTGGATAGATTCTGGAATTTGGTCTGGAACAAATTGAAATAAACTTGATAAAAAAATATTTCAGTTTGGACATTTTACCTTTAATTTTGGACCAGGTCTTGGTTGATTCTGGAACTCATTTCTTTTGTTCTGGACTTAGTTCCATGCCCTAAATGATGCTATCTTATGTTCTGTGCCAAATCTGGATTGATCTTCATGTTCTGGACTCATAAACATACCTTTTGGTCAAGTCTGGAACAAGTCTGGGCTGTGTAATTTTTACTGCCAGGCCATCTTCTGGTGAGAATAACTTCTAGAATAAAATTAATATTTGATTCCTGTTTGTCTTGATCAACTCTCCTTTTGGAAGGCTTTCCAATGATATGATCCATGTTTCATTCTGAATTTTATTCCTTCTGATATAGGCCTGCAAAGTTATCTTCTGGTTCAGTTTTGTCATCCTGAAACATCTTCTGGAAATTCCAGAATTCATTTTCCTTTGATCTTCTGCTTCTGATTTCTTCAGTTTCTGATGACATTTAATTTAATAATTCAAGGTATAAAATAAGTTTACATTGAGTGCTTTTGTAAACATCAAAATCCTAAGTCTTAGAACCAACTTGGTTCCAACAATCTCCCCCTTTTTGATGATGACAAAACCTTAACTTATTTTGCTAATTTATAACTCGAATGACTTGAATTATCTAGCTTTGATTGGTTAAGATCAAGCTTCTTGTTATCACAGTAAACATAAATATAAAATAATAATAATAATAATAGTATTTACAGCAAGATGTAGCC
Source organism: Cicer cuneatum (assembly GCA_037974295.1). Lineage (NCBI taxonomy): Eukaryota > Viridiplantae > Streptophyta > Magnoliopsida > Fabales > Fabaceae > Cicer > Cicer cuneatum. The sequence continues at coordinate 36,342,207 of JBBPBO010000004.1, read as the reverse complement.
TCGGTTTTACTTTGAAAATCCTCTTGCTTCTGATTTTTAGATTCCTAATCTATATGTTCTGAGATTAGATGGTTTGGATGAGGGAATTTGAATTCCCTTCCTGGTTTGTAGTCTTCACTGGAGTGTTTGAAGAACTCTCTTGATTCTGATTCTTTAATTTCTGCTTTGGCACATACACCATGTTCCTCTGGTGATTCTGGAACTTATGGTGATTCTGGTAATCATACTGATTATGCTAATTAAAGTAGTTCTGATGATCATACCTCAACCTTTGATACTGATACCTGTTCAGGTTCTGGTACTGATTCTGATTCTAATTCTGGTTCCAGTGTTGATTCTAGTTCCAGTTTCTGTGCCTCCAGTTCTGGTTCTGGTTCTAGTGTTGGTTCTGGTTCTAGTGTTGGTTCTGGTTCCAGTTCCTATACCTCTGATACTGGTTCTGGTTCCAGTTCCTGTTCCTCTGATACTGGTTCCAGTTCTGATTCTGGTTCCAGTTCCTGTTCTGATTTGTGTGATATCTTTGATATTTCCTGTTCCTCCTATGATTCTGGTTCTGGTTCCGATTGTGTTGACCAGTTCTTCTTCTACCAGAGTCACTTGGCTTCGGTTTGGTAGATATTGGAACATAGACTTTCTTCTGCTTGTGCGTTGCCAGCATCCATTGTCCAGGCACCATTGTTGGTGTCTCCTTCTGGTTGTTCAAAATATCTGCAACATA